>VXBZ01012641.1:419-16783 GCA_013399135.1 Heliornis fulica | reverse complement strand
CCAGCCTGGTCCCCCCCAGAGTCACAAGCCTGCTCCCACGTGGGTCTCTCCTTGTGCTACAAGTGTGCCAGGGGCTTTCTCCAATGGAGGTCAGAGCATCTTCCAGATGTTTCCATCTGCTCCATGGTGCCTCTCTAAAGGCTGCACGTGGGGGTCTCTGTTTCTTCCATGGGCTCCAGGGGGACACCTGCCTCCACCAAGGTTTTCTCCACAGGCTTCAGGGAATCTTTCTCTCAGTGCCTCCTCCCCTGAACATGGTGTCTGCAGAGTATTTTACATGTTCTCACTCTCTCCTTTGGTGACAAAAGGTGGCTGCTTGCATTTCTTTTTTTTTTTTTTTCCCCTCTTAAACATGATTCACAGAGGCACTATGACCATTGCTAATTGGCTCAGCCTTGTCAGCAACAGTCTGGGCCTTGAAAGCCCAGCTGGAATTTGTCAGGTCTGAGAAAAGCTTCTAACTGCTTTTTGCAGAAGCTCTGCCTGAAGCACCCCCCTTCTCCACCAGAACCTTGCCCTGCCAAACCACAACAGTCCCTTGGAAAATTTCTGGTAGCCCTATACTTATCAATTCCACCTAGGGAGCCACACAAACAGGAACCTTCTGCTTCTTAGAGGACAAAACCGATCTACCCATCAAAATAACTCAGAACAACAAACCATCCCACCACCATAGGAAATAAAAAATTTAAAAAAAAAAAGCAAGCAAGCAAGAAAATGAAAACCACAATACAGCAAGAAGTCATTTCACACAGGAAAACACATCCAGACCAAAACAGTAAGAAAAAGCCATTCAAAGTCTTAAGTCTCACTTCCTGTTTATGACAGCTTCCACCATTTTTCCATGCAATTATTTCTTCCTCCCCATCTCCAGTAGCAACTACTGCAATTACAGAGTCCATGAGAAGGATCTCTACAGTCAGAGACAACAGATGTAAGCCAAGATCAGTCAAAAAAGTGCATGATTCAACCCCATCAGGGTCAACTTACCTACAACATATTTTCTCTCTGGCCAGAAAATGACTGCAGTTACATAATTATGCACTCAGGGAATACTATAAAAAAATCCACTGCACTCCTCCAGCAATGCAGGATTCTTGCCGGTTCTTGCTCCCTTTCCTAATGGAGATACTATGTACTCTGAGATCCCTTTACTTCATTCTGGAACCTGCTAACCTCTAGAGCAAGAGTTCTCTGTCACAGCAGTTATGGTCTATTTAGCCCAGTTACTGACCTCATGCCCTAATAATTCATATTCACATCTACCATGCCAGCCCTCACGTACCTTCTGCCAGCAGGGACATGGATGCTGATGGGATCTCCCCCACCTTCCCCATTTGAGCACGCTGTGCACCAGCTTCAGGAGGTGGGGGCAGTGGCAAGTCTGAAGTTCCCCCAGCCTTGAAAGGGTTCACCTTGGGTTTAGGGGCAACCACCGGTGCAAACTTCTTCTGTGGGTTGTAGAAAGAAGGGGTAGAAATGTTGATGCTGACTGTGGTTGTCATGCGGGTCCCTGGGGAGCTGGGGAAGGCCATCTTCTCGGCACCTGGCAGGAGAGAAGAGGGAGAAGCCTGTATGAAATCAGTCTTGGGCTAGAGGGGAAACGAATGAACACGTGAAACACGAGTTTAAATCCGGCCAGAGGCTGAGGTGGTCAAGCACAGCACAGAGCACTTTCAGGATCACCACGGGAAGAAGGAGGAACAGAAACTGCAGGCTGCCTAAACAGCTTCTCCATTTCATCTCAGGAGTCCTTGCCACAGAGAAAACCGAGCTCTCTGCTGCAGCCTCCGCGCTGGAGAGGAGCAGCAGCCCGCCAGAACCAGCATCATCCCCTCGACACCGAACCCCACACGCCCTGAGGGGCCAGACACACTCTCGCAGCACTGGTTTGCATCTCCTCTCCCCCACTTACCTGACAATGCCAGCCGGTTCCTCTGGACCTCAGCGTGTGGCAGCGACCCCTTTCAACCCCCCCAATCCTGGCGCACCCCCCGCATATTCCATCCTCTCCTTCCAGACCCCTGACTGCTGGAGGAACACAAGGAGCTGTGACAATGGCGGAACAGCAGGGCGGGCGAGGAACTCCTGGCGTCACATCACCGAACAGAGAGGCCCTTCCTCTCCTCCATGTCGCCTCCGCTGCTTTCCCTACCTCCAGCGAGGGGAAGGCCGCTCCCGCCTCCCCTCACCGCTGCGCCGGCGCCTGCTCCGCCCCCGCCGGGAAACGTCCCTCGGCCGCCGGGAGGGAGGCCCATCAAGTCGGCTGTTTGAGGAGCCGCTGGTCTCATGACGAGACCCATACTTCTAGTATTGCCCCAGTCCTGTAACCCTGGCCAGCAGTCTCACCCGTGCTAGAAAACTCTGTGAAGTTTGTTGCTGGAGCCTGGCACGCCGATGGGTCGTCCCAACAAGCCAGCACAATAGTTCTTCTGTCAGCACACGGGCTCGGTAGCAGCATTTCGAGTTGGCATGTTCAACTCGGTGCCTCTCCAGCTGGCCTGTCTCACAGGGACCGTAACAGCTGCTGAGACAGAGCCCTGGTGCCACAAACTGGCTGCTATAAAGACCTGCATGCCCAGCTCTAAGCACTCCCTCAATTCAGTGCAGCATGACAAGATACTGTGCCAGCTTCTCCAGGTCTGGGGTGTGTGACAACATCAACAAATGTTAAGTCCAGCCCGCAGCTTCCCACTGAGCTACAGAAACTATTAAGCCCTCCAGCCTTTCTTTTTCTGCCACGTGTTCTACCGTTTCAATACCACTTGGCAGCAGTTCTACCAGAACTGATAGCAGTTATGAGAACACCAGAATGACATCACTTTGCATTGTGATCCATCACAGTGTTAGGCAACAGTCTTGAGACATCAGCTACTTCACAAGAACGCACTGGGTTTTCTACTGGCAGCTGCTACCTCCCTTAACCCATACTAACCTATTTTCTAGTATGCTATGTCACAGCTAAGTCCCCTTCTGCTCAGAGCTGCCTCCATACAGCAGCTGCCCTTACTCATCCTCATGCCAGTCCACCTCCACAGGCTGAGGAAGCCTACCCTGGTGGAGTGTTGTCAATGCCATCCAAGCCTTACCAGAAACAGCTTATGCAAGTCCTGTGGCACTGTTAGCAAAAGCTGTTGGAGAGGGAGTGTCATGCCCGCAGAGCTAATCTCAAATCCTTCTTGTCCTCACATTTTCCCTGAGGGGAAAGATTTCTCTGCCTGCTTTACCTGCTTTTAAAATTACTCAAGTGGTGCTATGAAGAAAGATGTGTCAAAGGACACAGTCATTTGCCTCATACACCGTTTCTGAGAGCAAGAAGTAGGAGCACAGAACAAAGTATCAACTCCTTCAACTGAAGGATCACCTCCCAGAAGATTCAGTGGTGGCTCTGCCAACTCTTACACGTTCAGAGAGCTCTCAGTTCATTGACAAGGGGCAATGGGCATAAACTGGAACTCAGAGAGTTCCATCCGAACATGAGGGTGACAGAGCACTGGCACAGGCTGCCCAAAGAGGTCTCTCTCTGGAGATACTCAAACCCTACCTGGATGCCATCAAGTGCGACCTGCCATAAGTGATCCTGCTTTAACGGACGGGTGTGGGGGGGTGGTGGTGTTTGGACTGACTAGATGATCTCAAGAGGTCTCTTCCAACCCCTACCATTCGATTATGTGACCTGAAGATGCCACTTTGAAAAGCTCAGCTCCTTTCCTAGGACAGCAAAAGAGGAGGAACCTGAGGAGGCCAAGAGCTGAGCATTCTTTTTCACGTCTAGACTGGCTCCAGCCACACAAGGAGCTACAGTAAAACCTAGCCCTGCACTGAGGGGTCTGACAGGCTGCACGTTTACTTCCCCCTATTCGCCAACTTGCTTCCAGCTCAAGGGGGTCAGAAGAACTACAGGGGAAAAAAAATTAAAAATTATGAAGTAAACAGATTTGATAGATTCAGGAGTCGTGCTTATTTGCATTCTCTCATACAGAATAATTCGAGGAAGTTCTCCCAGCCTGGTCCAAAGCGACAAAGCTTCAAAGAGCAAAGTCCTATCAGCTATGCAAGCTGCGGGGCACAGCCTTAAAACCACCGGGCTGGGGGAGGGGGGGGCATTCAGAGCTACAAACTTCTCCCGTACATGCTTGTCTCGCCTCTCCCTTGTGCAGGTGGGTGGTGTAAAAAAAAACCCAAAAAAACCAAAACTATTACAAACTCCCCAAAGCTACGCAAACATATCAAGGAAGTTCTTAGCAGACTTACATCTTCATTTTCTCAGGACACGCCCAGAGAGAAACTCACAAATTAAACAAATTCCATGCACAGATTGCTCCAGATGCCTCTCTCTCAAGCACATCAGGTAGAAGGCTCCATAGGTGTCTCACTCGTCCCCAAGCACACAAAAGGGACCTTGTCCCGATTACAACCAGGCAACACTCCCTTCCTCCTCCCCACCGCTGGAGCACTGAGCTGCCTCCGCCTCACCAAGAGGAAAGAAAACTCTCCGGATTTACGCGAACCTCCCTCCTCGAAAGGGCAAAACCCCAGCAGGACCCTCTCCTCCCCACCCCGTCAGTAAATCGACCCCAACGAGACGACGAAACTTTGCGCTAGGCCAGCGATCCCGCCGGCGGCAGCGGCCTGGAACCCGCACCGCCCGCACACCCGTAACTCGCCCAACGTCAGCCGCAGGGCTGCAGACAAAAAGCGAGAGAAGAAACTCACCTCTGGGGATGGGTGCAAGGAAATGCCGCCCCGGGACCGGGGATGGTGAGGCTGAGGCTCCTCTGGCCGCACCCCCAGTCGGCTGCCTCGGCCTGCTACGGGAAGCCACAGAAGCGAAAGGTAGGGGAGCTGCTGAGCCCAAACGTTTCTTACTGACTCGCCAACACACGAAAAAAAAAAAAGAAAAAGCCTCGCCCAGACAAAGTTGTTTGACCATAAAAGGAGAGAGGCTGCATGAAGAGTTGAGCTCACTCGCTGGGGAATGTAGTCATGAGGTAAGGGGGAAAGGCGGGCACCGCCGGGGATTGGGCCTGCTGAGGCAGCGGCGGGAGCCCCGGGCTGGCACTTTGCGCTCCCCATCCAGGCTTTACGGTGGGGGTGGTGTTTCGCTGTCTCTAAGAAGAAATGTTTGTTGTGGTTTCTTGCAGCCTCTCGCTCCCCTCGGCCCCTCTCCCTCGCTGCTTTTTGCTCGCAGAGCTCTGCTCTTCCCGCCCTCCCGAATTCGACTGACCGCGGTGTCGCTTAGGCTGGGTTTGGGGAAGACATTCAGCGGCTCTGGTGAGTCAGGGTCCCCCGCTGGCCTCTTCCTCCCGTGAATCAGCTGTGGAACCGTCTGGCTCGAGTTTCCCCCCAGTCTTTCAGAGATTAAAGCCAACATCGGATGACTCCATCGTGAGGGAAAGCATCTTGTTCTTGTATTTACTGCAAGGCAACCACTAAACTGTTTTATATCAAACACTCCCCGCTTGGATTGCTTTAATGGGTTGCTTATAGAGCACATTACGTTTGTATCCCAGTGTTGGCTGGAGGTTCAGTCCTGCTTCAGACCAGGGACTGCCTAACCTAGCACAACAAAAGGTGCAATTTTCATCTGCGGTCTTCTCTTTCGTTCTGAACCTCTTGTGGAGGACGGTTCCCAGTGAACACAGAATTCCTGTGCTCTGTGCAACCGTTGTAATTTGTCTCTGGAATTTGGCTTTAATCTTGGGGTTAATATCCTTATTGTTGCAAATTCCCCGTAGAACTGCTTTACTGCAAATTGGTGCCTTGAGATGTACGTAGTTGCAATCATCTCATTAGCTGAAGCAAAATATTAGTCTTGAATAGGTGTTTAGCTGTCTGGGTACAAAGATGGATCAGCAGGTGTACTCAGCTTGTGCCAGGCTTTGTCATTTCTGGAACTGGCAGCAATCCTCTGCATAAATCCCTTTGGCTGTCCTAGGCCATGGAAAAATTATCTGATATTTTGGATTATATTATGGTATGAATGCTACTCTGCATCATGGGTTAAATGACAGCCCACTACAAGACAGATGGTTGGAGGATTTAGAATATACAGTTCTAGCTGGGTGCTTCTTTGAGATGAGTGACAAGAAGCAAGTCCCAGTACTGGCTGTCAAATAAAGCTTAGAAATTCTTAAGAGTTCAAGAGACTGAGTTTTCATGGAGACTTATATAAAGAATCTTCACTGCTAATTCAGCTGTGTAATGCAATAAGTAAATAAAGAATAATGCCATACAGAACTTAGGTGGCAAATTCACATGCTGCACTGAGATGAGTATGCTAGCAGTGGTTAGGTGCCTATAAAATGAAAATAAAAACAGATGTAAGAGAATGAAAAACAAGTCCTTGGGTGCAAAGGAAGACTATTTGCAAGAATACTAACAGGAAAATAGTCTAGCATAAAAATGTTACTTGGGTTCAAGAGGGTTCAGGTAACTGCAGATGGGAATGTTTGTGGTAAGAAGAGTCAGAGAAGTCAGAGAAAAGTAATCTGGATGCTGGACAAGATGATTTAGTTGTGTTAATAATGTATAATGCCTGCAAACTCCATCTGTATCAACAGATCAGTTAGTGCCATTTTATCTTGGTGCAAGTTAATAACTAGTGATGCCAAATACAGTCCATGTTTTTCCTAGCCAGTGAAAAGTTCTCATATGTGTTGCATCTCTGATAACTACTCATAAAACTTGTGTTTAGTCTAATCAAATTTTATTAATTAATGCTAAGCTGCTATTCATAAGCTTTCCCTGTGTTGTATTAAATTCTATATCTGGGCTTACTGGAAGAGTTGGGAATATATAATGGGTCTGCTTTGGTCCCTGGGCCAAGAGATACAGATGAGGTTAAGCCCACACTGTCCAGGGCCACCTGCAGCAAATTTTCTGCATCCCTATAGAGCAGGGGATGTAACACACCCTGGTAAGAGCTCTCCTGGATCAGTTGTGCCCTCATAGCACAGCTCTCACCCTGTCTGCTCCTCCTTCCCTCCATGTGTCTGCCATGTGAAAGGCTACATCTGGCACAGGTTGACACTGGTCACAGCTGCTGCTCCCACTCTTTGTGGAGGCTGTGACATATGCAGAGCTGTCTTTCTCCTGGCCAAATGGTGGTTTCAAGTTGGAGTGCCTTCACCTTACTGTGGGATATGTGTTGACAGCTGTTATGCTAGCGATGGCAGAGACTCCCAGTCCTTATGAGCCTGGTTATCCTCCTGCATCTGTGAAACTGGCATGCAGTCAGGAATGCTATTTTCAGAAGTCATGAGTTCTCCTGGAGAGGTCCTCAAACAACCAGCTACCCAGCACAGGTAACTAGTGCCTCTGCTGCTTCCCTGCAAAACTGAGGCTGCTATGCAAAACACACCTTGAAAGTGTCTCCCCTCCCAAAAAATTGGTCTGTTTTGCAGTGCTGGAGAGAGAGCCTCTGTGATTCCAGAGAAGCATCATTACAGGTCTTCAAATCTCATCATGCAAGTATTGCAAAATACCCACTTCAAAAGGCCATTTTGACACTAGAATAGGTCATAAATGGTAAAAAATCCCAACCCAAATCTTTGATCTGTAAGTAAACACCAGTTAGTGAGACAAATTTGCCATATACAAATGAGAGGAAACATTGTATCTGTGGGTGACCTTGGTACCATACCACACCACCACACGGGTCAGTCAGCTATGAAAGCACAGGGCTGGGCTTGGTGCCTGTCCAGGTAAGAAGCTCCATTTCCAGCAAGACTGGCAGGTCTTTCCTAAACAGAGCTATGGCAATGGCTCCTGGGCAGGGGTTGCAGCTCCCATACGAGCTACCACTGCTCCTTTCTGTCTCCTGTGATGTACATATGGAATGCTGTCTGTATCCATCACATCCTATGTTTCAAAAGGAGGCATTCCACAGGAGCTAGTCCACATACTGCAAAGAAGTCTTGTGGAATGGGACAGAGAGAGGTTCAGTACTGAGAGGAGTACTTTAAGAAGTATATTCTTAAAGTATATACTGCTTTAAAGAATATGGATGAAGGTATGGTCTGATTGATGCTGTTCATTGCCTCTAATTTCTCAGACTTGATATTGCTGCAGACAGCTATAAGCCCTTCAGTGCCAAAAGCTGAAATTTAACTTAATGACCTTAGGTTGTGGTCAAGATTAGAAGGACATTATATTTTAGGCTCTTTTTGTCTCTTCCTTCCATATTCTCTGGATCCTGGCTTGGTTTTGAAGCTGGAAAGACTTCATTAGACTGAGCATTCATTTTCTCTTTTAGCCTACACTGGTAAAGTAAATGGCATGCTGTCTGCTTTGTTTTCTCAGATTATACCAGAGTCCTAGTGTCTCCCTTTGTGGTTGCTTTTGACTCGAAAACTGTTGTTCTCCAAATCCCTTCACCTCTAAGGAAGGAATGGAATTACATGATCAGTGCCTGAAGAATTCCATTCTCCTAAACATAGCAATTATTTATGTGATTTGATGGAACATGAGACCAGAACTCACCTGCAATTGTTTCAATTCTCTTGCCTGACAGTAAACTGAGAAAGAAGTAGTAAATAGTATGATAAATGTTCCTTTTACCTACTGGAGACTCAAACCAATTTTGGGGAGATAGGAAAAGCAGCTTTCTCTAGGAAAAGCTAAGATCCCTCAACATGCTCCTGCATTAACTGCACTTTATGTTTCAGGGCCTTACTGTGCAAGAATGGGCCTACTATGCATGAGAGCATGGTAAGGGGGAAACATTATGAAACACTGTGATGGCTGGTTATAGTATAATAATGTGAAAAAAAGTATTCATGAATTCAATCAGTGTATACTGGTGAGCAGGCATTTAAACCCTGTGGTTGCTTTATGGTGAGGCAAGAACACACCTTCATGGTGTCACAGAATGGTAGGGGTTGGAAGGGACCCATGGTGTCGACCTAGTCCCCCTGCTAAGCAGGTTGCACAGGATGGCATCCAGGCAGATTTTTACTATCTCTGGAGAAAGAGTCTCCACAACCTCTCTGTACAGACTGTGCCAGTGCTTTGTCACCCTGAAAGTGAAGAAGTTCTTCCTCATGTGGAACTTCTGTGTTCTAGTTTGTGCCCCTTGTCCTGTTGCTGGGTGCTGCTGAAGAGTCTGGCCCCATCCTCTTGACATCAACTCTTTATTTATCAGTGAGATCCCCTCTTAGTCTTCATAGGTGTGGGAAGTGACAGTGTTACTGATTGCTGGACATAAATGCTGCCTAGACTGGTGACTGTTGTCTTTCCTGTACATGGACTTCAGGGGCCTATATAGAATCATATATAGTTGGAAGGGCCTCCCAGAGGTCATATGCACCACACAGTATATGGACAACAATAAACATTATTCCAAAACTTTCAAATGGCTTTCTCTGGAATTGCACTGGTGCCTAGAAGTCAGGGATTAGTCAGGATTAGCTATGATCACAAAAGAACAAGATGCTCTTCTTTCCTGATTTGCTTCTGGTAGGAGATGCCTCCTAACCAGAAGCCCTGGAGGTTACCTCTCAAGGTTATCCTGCACTGGCAGAGGTGTTGGACTAGATGAATTTTTGAGCTCCTTTCCAACCCTTACCCTCTGTGATTCTGTGAGGATGTCAAGGGCTCCAAGGCAAAAAGAAGCAAAGGTAGAGAGGCCGCCTCTTCTGAGATCTTGTTCCTCAAACTTCAGTAGAGAACACAAAAAAGAAACAATGCCCAAATATGCTTATTAAAGGAGCTGTCAGCAGGTGAAAACATTTGACTTCAGAAGACTTGTCAACACAGATGGGAATGAAGAGGTCACCTCTAAATAAGCAGAGGTGAGCTTTCTGGATCCTACCATATTTATGGACTGCAGCACAGCAGGTAGATACAATCACATCTTCCAGAAACAGCAGCAGGCCTGATGATTCCAAAATCATCATAGTTTGAGTCAGTGTTGATTTGCCAGAGCCTACTCACAGCAGCTGTGTGTTCTGTTAAATGGCAGAGGGTACTTTCTTGAGATTTTATGAGAGCCATTCTGTCAGTGCAGGAGTGAACAGTTTAAGTCAATATCTTGCTTCTGAATACATTACACTGTATTTATTCCAGACATAAGAATTCAACAGTGAGGACACTAGCCTTTTAAGTGTCCAGGCTTGCATTTAAGATTTTGGGTGTTTTATTATGATTTGTGTAATTCTAAAACCATAGTACAGAAAGAAAATCCTCTTATTTTTAGAAGAGTAGGTATCTCCATTTTTTGTAAGCTTCTAGTCCTGCATCTCCACTATATCAAAGGAAAAGAGGGAGCAGATGACAACTGTTATTTTGCAAGGCTAAACATACTGTGCCTTTTTACATAACTCTGGGAATTAAAAAAGCACATAAACTGCTTGCAGATTATTTTAAAAAATGCAGTTTGCCACCACTAGTAGATTCAACTGACATTTAGAAGAAGTAGCTGCTATATGTTTCACTGTTTGGAAAGGAGATGTTCAATAGAGAATGAAGTAAACTTTTTTAAAAAGGCAAAGATATCTGCACCCTAATACACATCTCACACTTATGTCACTGGTGGTGGCTGTTTACCTATGAATATCATGCACCCTTTTTGACCCTGCAAAGCCACCTCCTCACACCTTCCCTGGTGGTGAGGAACATCAGTGTGACTGCCAGAGATTCACCAAGTTCACTTTCTCTTACATTCCCAGGATTTCCTTCATTATTTTCCCCCACATTTGTTAGCATTTGCTGAACCCCTTCTGACAGGGAAGGAGTGGAATACAGTCTGTTATCTGTGCATACACTCATCTTCCCATTGCCTCTACCACTGGGAAAACCCTAGGCCAAGGCAGACAAAACTGGCACGGATGCAGAACAGTTATGAAAGATACCTGCCAGAATGCTGTCACCCAGTTGGTGGAGCTTGTGACAGATGAAGCAGGCTGGATGTGCTGCTTCTCTGGTACTGAGCTGCTGTTCCAGAAAGCCAGTGGCTCCCTGGGTTCAAATGGGGGGTGCTGCATGATCATGTGTAGTAGGTCAGCATGCTACCAAGTCACTGGTGAAATTCTAGCTGGTCAGGTCACACCACCACAGTTCCACACTGTAGATTCCTTTCTTGTGTCTTCTGTTGTCTAGAAATGGGAACTGTATGACATATAAGATCTTTATATATATATATAGAATGTGACACTTCTGCATGACTCTGGCTATGATCAAACATGGATGGAGATGCTGAGAGAATATTGCACTTGCTAAAAATGTGCGAAAATGCAACGTTGTTCTGAAGAAACACGGAGCTACACATCTTAAGGAAAACTAGTGGAAGGCAAATATCAAGATAAGGTGAAAAAGAGAATGTGAAACACTAAGCACTGAACATTTATGTAAGTGTGTACCAATATGACTAACCTGTGTGTTGTGAAGGAAGGTGATTGTATTAAAATATCACCAAATAGGTGAGGTCACACAGTAGAGATCTTGCAGCAAAGCTGTCTGATGTTAAATTACAGCTAGCCCACTGCTTGCCTGCTCCTTATGTATTGGGATGACATAAATTAAATTTTTTTTTAGAAAATTCAACCTAAATGCATGTGTTTTTAAGTACCTGGCTAACATCAAAGTACTTAATTCCTCTGATAAAACTGTCCTTAATTTGGGACACTCCATTAATGTTTAGTTGCAAGTAGATGATGCCAGGATGTCCAAAGTGTGTGTCTCTTGGCAGCACAGGCCTTGCAGGGGAAGAGGAAAAATAATATTTTGGTGCTCACAATTACATCTCTTCAGCAATATAGGACAAAAAATTATTTAGAGGGTGTGCTGATTAGTTCTGTTTCAGCAACTTAACTATTATGCTCTCCAATTTTTATTTGACTTCTGGGTGTAGGCAGGATAAAATCACATTTTCTCAGATGGGAGTGCAGGCAAACATGAGCTGATACTACACCATGTAACTCAAACATCTCCTACATCTGTACCTATTGTCACTTCTGTTCTTTCACACAGCCTCAAATATTTTTCTGGCTTGAAAGGACCAAGCCTTCCTCTTCTGTCAGGTAAGTTAAGCCATTTTCAGAACCTGAACTACATTGGCACTGGTTTTTTTTCTTTCTTTGAACCTCATAAAAAGCCTTTCTGTTTATATCTTGGACCGAAGGAGCTTTGAGCAAGAATAACTGTACGAGTCATTTTGCTATCTCATTTGCTTCTCAGTCCACATCAAAATCCTATCAGTAGCTAATAAAGCTTGATGTAGAATTAACTCTTGTGGCATCTACTCCATTACTTCTATGAAGCAATTACAGAGATCTCTGCCAGAAGCAGCATTTACTGGGGAATCTATACTGCCATTGGCAGAAGGCCAAAACAGAAGCATACTGGAGCAACAGTTCCCAGAGGACAATTCCTGCCTCTATAGATCTGATACAGATACTATTTTTGTAAACATCTCCTACTCATGAACTTCATAGGCCCGTGTATATTTTCCACAGCTGAAGATACATCTTGGAAGAAGCATGTCTGAAATTTCTCCGTGTCTTTTTGTGATGGTTGGTGAGGCTGCAGGATTTTAAATAAGGATCTTTAAAAGGATCACAGAAGAAAAAGATGTACAATTGTTTTTTAAGAGCCTTTTCATGTGAAAATAGACATGGATGCCAGTGAGACCTCTGGGGACAGGAACTAATATTAGGATGAATGACAGACAGAAGGAAGAAATTTTAATTTATTTGGGTGTTGGCAATTTTTACTTGGAACTGGAACATTAGGTGGCAAGATTTATATTGGGGTTTGGGTTTCTTTTTCATTTTAACTGGTTTAAATGACAGCTAATGGAGACAACAGGGGCACATTGCCTACTGTGATTTAATCTGCATCCCTGATAATTGAACAATTAACAATTTACAGCATAAGCATATCTTCAGGGTTATGATGGAGGTGGCTCACTGTTGATTCGAAACAAGTTGTTAAAAATCAGAGCTTGTTCTGAAACTGCTTTGCTTTGTACTGATTCTGATCCCCTTGCCAGGCATGAGGTTGTTGTCTTTAGCTTTTCTAGAAATATGTTTTCCTCCTCTACCCATCTCTGCTAGACCTAGAGTGACCACTCTGCATATTGTACTCACTAGAATCAAACAATTAATTGATTATGGCATCATTATTGCTTTGTTGTACTCATGGCAAAGGTGCAGGAGTGGAGGAAAGAAAAAGGTCACTGTAGCTTTATGTTGCCCTTCTACCAGTAGTATAGAATCATAGAATCACTTGGGTTGGAAGAGACCTTTAAGATCATTGAGTCCAACCACAGCCTAACCCTGTCTAGTCCACCTCTAGATCATGTCCATTTACAGGTCGTCCACCATGTGCACATTTACATGGCTTTTAAATACCTCCAGTGATGGTGACTCCACCACTTCCCTTGGCAGCCTGTTCCAATGCTTGACAAGCTTTTCAGTAAATAATTTTTTTTCTGATATCTAACCTAAATCTCCCCTGATGCAGTTTGTAACCTTTTCCTCTCATTCTATGGCTTGTCTTCTCTTGGGTAGTAAGTGAGAGGATATCATATAAGGTCTCCCCTCAGCCTCCTTTTCTCAAGACTGAGAAGCCCCAGCTCTCTCATCTGCTCCTCAAAGAACTTGTGCTCCAGACCCTTCAGCACCTTCACTGCACTCTTCTGGACATACTCCAGTATCTCAACACCCTTCTTGTAGTGAGGGGCCCAAAACTGCACACAGTACTACAGGTGCCACCTCACCAGAGCTGAGGACAATGGGACAATCCCTTCCCTGCTCCTGCTGGTCACACTGTTCCTGAGACAGGCCAGGATGCCGCAGGCCTTCTTGGCCACCTGGGCACACTGCTGGCTCATGTTCAGCCTGTTGTCAACTAACAGCCCAGGTCCTTCTCCAGGAGCTCTCCAGCCACTCCGCCCCCAGCCTGTGGCGCTGCCTGGGGTTATTGTGACCCCAGAGCAGGACCCGGCCCTTGGCCTTGTTGACCCCCAGAAGGTTGGGCTCTGCCCATCAATCCAGCCAGCCCAGGTCCCTCTGCAGGACCTTCCTGCCTTCCAGCAGATTGTCATTCCCACACACTGTGGTGTCTGCAAACTAACTGAGGGTGCACTTGATCCCCTTGTCCAGATCACTAATGAAGATGTTAAACAGGATCAGCACTGAGCCCTGGGGGGGTGCCACTTGTGACCTGCCACCAGCTGGATTTAACTCCACCACAAGTCTTTGTGCCCTTTCAGCAGCACAGGTGCTTGCCATATCTCTATGTAAACTACCATCTCACTAAAGCAGCAGAAGACAAACTGGTAAATAACTGGGAAGCTGCCTTTCAGGCAGGGTGCCTCGACTTGCTCACCTGCTTATGGAATCACACCCTGAGGCAGAAGTCAGAGCACACTGATGTAGACAATACTGTAGCTTAATAAAAGGAAAGTCAAATGTGCACTTCCCAGGAGCCAGTGTGTGTATCAGAGCTTCAGACAAAGTGATAGACAAGCTAAAACATCACAGAGGGTGAATGAAGCAAGAAGTCATTGGGATTTACCTGGTATCTTCACTGTAAAGGAAACCACAGCAGAGAGTGCTCACAGAGGAACAGGTTTATATTGGTTAGTGTGAGGAGAAAGGATTAAAATGAAACCAGAATCTTTCTGAAGAGGAAAAGAAATTCTTACAGCTGTGCCAGTAACATATCTTCTCAGTCTAGAATGAGATGCAGATGCTATTTGGTGGGTTATGTGGTGAAACTCCTAAGGACAGCTGTCCTGGTCAAGCTGTCTATAGGAGCCCGTGAACAACAGTTGGCCAGGCTGCCACTAGCTTACAAAATATTTATCTGAGACACACCTTGTGTCTTAATATACTGCTTTTCCTATCCCAAATTTCCCTTTACCTTGCTTTTAGCCCTGAAAGTCAGTATGTATCCGCTTTCCAGGAATGCTGAAACACCTCTGGTTAACATAAAGCTCCACCAGATCTATGGTTTTCCACAACTTAGATTTCAAGAGTGCAGATACATTTGGGGAAAATATACTTAGTGCATCATTCAGAAAGATGAGATGAAAAGTTTGGAAATACATGAGAAAGGTGGAAGGAGAGATGAAATAGGGAAAGAATTTGAGCTGCAGAAAAGCTTCATTCTCAGTGGAGACATAGTGTGCTATATTCAGTGATAAACACTAGCACCAGAGCAGTGCTCAGAGCAGCCTCAGCCACCCACACAGGAGGAGGCTATGATCTCTTTAAATTTACAGCAGTGTCCATACAGTACATCACCATACAGTAGATCTTCAATACCATGAAGAGGAAAATAAAAATACAATAAATGAAGATACAATAGCTGCATGTATTCCAGCATGTCTTCTTTTCTGCCCATATCCTTCCTACATCAATTTCAGTTTATAACTGATTTTGGTTGTGAGTAGACCTGCTTATTGTTTCAGAGGGTCAGGCAACATTTGTTCTACGTGAAGTCCTGTTTTTAATTCTTTTCCCTTCCTCAGGCTACCTGTAAGTTATGAATAGAAAAAAATTAATGAATTTAAGTATTCCTCATTACTGTTGTTAATCAGGGCTGTTCAGGTGTCTTGAGTGACTTTTCAGCAATGCAGACAAAACGGCTCACCTGGGATCAGCAAAATTAATTTTGTTGTTACTACAAATCGGTGTAGCTTTTGGGGTGAAGGAAGCACAGTGGGACTGGGAGAAATCACAAACATTTCAGAGAGCAAAGGTGGAAGGAGCAGACTGATGAGAGTCTGTAGTGCTGGGGAAGGGAGCCAGTAGGACACTGGCTGTTGCTGCTGCCATCAGGTGAGGAAGAATTTGGGCTGTGAAGGTGACAGACCTAAACAGCATCTTCACCTGTTGAGATCGCTCTCTTCCACGTTAGAGCGGAGGATGCGGGAAAGGCCTCAGCATCTTCCACTTAATTAGGCTGGACGATGGGGAGGGGGCAGCTCTGTGCATCCTGAGCCCTGCAGCCAGAACCAACTCACCGGGTCTCCAGAAGGTTGGGGCAGAGGTCCACGGTCCCCCGCCCCCCCCGCTCCCAAGACCGCCGCAGCCACCGCGCGCCGCAGCCACCCACCCCTCGGCGGTTCCCGCAGTCCCCGCAAGGATGCGGCGGGGCCGCTCCCCCGGGGGCCGGACGGCCCTTCCCGGCTCAACAGCGGCGAGAACGGGTGAGCACGCCAGGCCTGCCGAAGGGGAGACGGCCGCTAGGGAGATGCCTGTAATTGAATCGGGCCGAACAAGTGTAGTTACCGGGAAACAGCGCCGGCCGCNCTCGCCTCCCCGGGCCGCGGAGGCCGGCAGCCAATCGGAGCGGCGCTGCCGGGCCGGAGCTGTTTACCCAATCTGGAGCTGCCTCCCCGTCGGGGAGCCGCT
>VXBZ01012635.1:0-23218 GCA_013399135.1 Heliornis fulica | reverse complement strand
AATTTCAATATTATCTGCACATAGTGTGAAATTAGATCCATTATTATTAGAAATGTACATTGATTTGTGTTTTTTTAATGCTGGGGCAATTGAAAATTGGTATCAGTTTGGAAATTTTCACTTGGAAACACTTTCAGGGGGGAATAAAAAAAAACAACAAACTAGTAAGTTCAGCTTACTTTCTTCTTTTTGGGGTTGGTGGGATTGGGATTTTGGGTTCAGGGGTTTTTTTATTCTTTCTCTCTATTTGTGAACTTTTATTCTTTAATCCATCCTGGAAAATGAGAGAAGTGAAGTAATTCCTGCACCAAAACTCTTTAAGTTCTTTCTCTATTTCACCATGAAATATAACTGCATGTTAAACACAAAACACATTTATTTCATGGATGGGAGCAATGCTTTTCAGCACAAACTGAAAGTAACTAAGAAAATTTGTTCATAAGCTTAAGAAAAAAGTGACACTAAAACAGTGAATATAGTAAACTTCACTGCCTACATAATAAATAGACTTCACTTAGTCAACAACTACTCTAGTATCCCTGTTTTGTTTAATAGTACAATGTTTCGGTATCAGGTTTTGGTTTTACATGTGTTATTAACTATATACCGCTTCCATGTTGAGGGCATTAAGCTTTCCTTTTTCATTCTGTTCTCTGAGTGATTTTTAATAGGATCTGTCCATAAATTCTGAAGGTTTCATGAAAATGCACTCCAGGATCTTCAAAGTTTAATACTTTCTTTTCTCAAGGAGGAACTGGTAGCAGAGGGTGAAAGAGTTCTTTCCTTATGATGACTTTTTTGAGGTGGCTCCTCCATTTTGTTCTGTTTAAGTGTGTTTTTTTTTTATTATTATAAAAAAAAAAAGAGGAAAACATACAAAACAACTAAAATCTTTTCTGCAACTTTATGTTAACTTTTCCTCTGCACTGACTTGTGATGAAAAATTCTGCACTCCAAGATGAAGTAATTGCCTAAGAAAAAACACGTAACAAGACTATGTAATGCCAGTTGTGGGCTTGTAACATGGGGGACAAAGCACCCATGGGCACTGGAGTCAGATTTGGCTTAGTATCTATTGTGCAGTGCTGTGCAGAAGCTGAGGTAGATGCTAATCACCTATATCCCATAAATATTTTGCTTGTAGTCTGCAGACTGTACTTGCTTGAAACATCTGTGAGACATCTGTGATATATTCTATCTTCAGTTCAATATCAAGGCTACCTAGGGTTAGTTTTAATGTCTGAGCACAGTGTGAGGGAGGATGGGGGAACAAAGAACCAGCTTGGGAACAGTATTAGCAAGAAACACTTCTAGCAGAGGCAGCAGAGCAGGTAGATGGGAGCAGTAGGGAAAGGCAGGCATTAAGCACAGAAGGTCTTGGACACAGTGGAATGATAATGCTTTGTAAAAAATATTGCAGTGTGGTATTACCTCTGCACAAAAGTAGACTTACTTGGTCTGTCACCAGAGTCCTAATACAGTCAGTCTGTCTCTGCCCTTTCAGAGTATGTCTAAAACAGAGGCTATGTTACACTGTCCCTCCATTTTAGCACAGCAGATAAATTTAATCTCTGAATGGTTGCTATCTAAGGAAGCTTTAGGCTTTATTTCCAGTTCTGTATGGAGATGAATTTTCACTCTTAAGTACTTAGCATGTATCTATATTCTGGGTAATTGTCCAAGAGCAGAGATGAACACAAACCTTTTCCCTCTAATTCATCACTTACAGAATCAAGATATGGTACATAAAGTTGAACTCTTGTCTAAGAATTAAATGGTAAAGCATTCTTTGTGACTAGAAAATTTTCAAGATGTTTCATGAAAACATCTGAGCATGGTTAGAATATAAGCATTATAGCATTCACTTACTTCTACCCTTAATATGTGGATTTGGAAACTATGTACATGAAAGAGAAATGTGTATTTTTTATTATTTTATGTACCAGAGTTCTTAAAAGTGAAAATTGTTTCGAGGTATTTTTAATGCTGGTAGTGTAACTTTTTATTTATTTACTCTCATACTTGTCTGTGCTCTAGGAAGCTTCCTAGAGCTCAGATTTTTTTGTCCCTTTAACCCTAGGATTTTAAATGGGTCCTGGTGACTTCAACTGTTTTGAACAACTGTCTTCCTTGTCCTCCCAGCCTGCAGAAAAGTATTTTCCATTTTAATAATGGTGTTTATTAGACTTCTTGGTGGAAGACAATCTGAAGCCTGATTGTACTACTGACTCTCAGACAAGCTGTTTCTGGACTAACTGCAGAATTTGAGCTCAAACACAAATCTTTTAAGGAAGTTAACGCGAACTGCCTTCTGCTCTCTACTAGCTACACATACATGCATGTGTGCATGCACACACACACATGCTTATATCTATATTTACACACAAACTTTCCATTCATGAAGAAGGAAGTTTGATATAAGTTCCTTAAAGAAACTTCTTTCTCGCCACACTTTCATTCTGGTATTATTTACAAGACATTTATACAAGACATTATTATTTACATTCAGGTATTATTTACACTGATTTTCTTCATTTCATTTCTTCATTTATACCATTCCTCAGAAATTCTGTCAGGATTATGGAGTTAATAAATGCCTTGGTGATTAGTTTATGTTGTTTACACAAGTATCTTTGTGGATGTCTTTATGAGTTAATTATCCACAGTCTGTTAAATTAAGTACTTTATTAGGTACTGCATATGTGAATTTATTCATTCTTTTCTGAGATTTTGGAGGAATTTTTGAAGGACTGGGTTGGGTGCTCTTTGTATTTAAGTTGGGTATTTCAAGCTGTCTTTAATATATTATTTTTTTCTTTAATCCTCTGTAATCACAATGCCGTAACTTTCTCTAAAGTAAAAGTCTTTACCTAGAAAGAAAAATTTTTCCATTTCAGAACAGTGGTCAAGAAGACTGCATTGGAAACAGAGTAAAGCTCATCTGAGAAGGGGATTCACAATCTGAATGACTGGAGTAGTTCATTGATACAAAATAGGAACTTCACAAGACAGCAGTTGGAAGACTGCTCAAATTTGTCAAGTCTGGGGTCCATTGATAGTGTGGTCAGCAACATCACTTTCTTTCAGAGCAGTAGGTCTTTTTAAAAGAGTGTGAACAGTGAAATATTCTGTGCAAATGAAACAGAGCAGTAGGGGTAGGGATGCCACCCCTGCCAGTTCAGTCTGCACTTTGCAGAGCAGAATGTTCTGAGAGCTTTTTTTAAACCCATGACTGTCAGCTAATCATCAAACTTAGCTCCCATGCACCCTTTTCCACTGAAATGGCCATAAGCTACTGAAAATGTAGCTGCAGGGTACTCACTGGCCAACTTCCCAGTTGCCTCTGCCATCTGTTTGAAATTCAACCCAATGGAAACAGGAGGCTAGCTAGAAAAAGACATTAGTGTCCTATATTTTAAGTTATTTGTCATATTATTAACCAACAGTTCTGTAAATGGTAGGAGTGGTCCAAAGGAGAAAAATCCACAGCCAGATCATGCTTTAGATCTAAACTTTTCCAAATTTAGCAGTGTTCCAATCTGTGGTTTTAGTTTGGATACATATGAAATTAATATATGTTGAATAATAATCACTAAGCTAACTAAAGATTGGTTTGTCCTAGTGTTCTAGAGTCCTTCAGGGACTAAAATTCTTTAATTATTATGCACCAAATAGTGCGATTTGTTATATTCTGTGATGTTACATCACAAGGCCCTACTAGCAATCAGAAGTCTAAACATTTTCCAGCTTTTGTGTTCAGGTTAACATTAAATAGTGATCAGTCAAAATTCAGAAATGATACATTGCTTCTTAGAAAATAATCATATTTGAGAGATTATATAATAGCATGGGACTTAGTTATTTTCAGAAACAGCATGAGGAGAAGTTATCTTCCCACAGATTTGCTGAATATTTCCAAATTAATGCAATTGTAGGTTCATAATGTTTGGCTAGGATGTGAGTCACCAACTATAAAGTGGGCATCCTATCTAGTAAATATAAATTCTGATAAAGGTGTTAATGCATTGCATTTGTGTTCTCCTGCTAGATTATGCTACAACCATTCAGATTAAATTGGTTCACAGTTTCGGTTGCTTTTCTTGTCTAGAATGCTGCAAAGTAATCTATGAGAATTGTTAGAAATTAAGGATAATCTTTTCATAAAACAAGTTTTAAAGGAAAAGAAAGGAAGAAATATTGTATCAAGTTAACAGCTGGAGATGTGAGATCTTTTAATCTCCCCAGAAGAAGAAAAGGAAAAAAGTTATTTTGAAAAATGTTGGCCAGTGTCTCTCCTACTAAGAATGTTTTTCTGCAGCAAGAGGAGAGTAGATAAAACTTACTATTTCTCTCAGTTTTTCAGAATAGTTGACAAAAGAAAAGGCTAATATTTTACGTAATTTATGTATAATATCCATCAAATTAGTAGACTATTATTTTATGTGTGTAAAAATGAAACAAACGAAACAAACATTCCCTACCAATTGAAAGGTTTCATATCCACTTCCAGATTTCCTATAAAAAATGAAAATTATGCAGTACTGCCTTAGAAATGCTATAAAGAGCAAAGATATCTTCAGTCTTACTGAAAAAAAAGAGTTAAATAGCATGAATTTTCAGGTTTCATCTTGAGTGGCAGACTGGCAGACTGCTGTCTGCCGTTATGGTCTAGGGATAGGGATAGAAATAAAACAAATTACCTGCAAAGATAAGAGCTCTTGGTTACATGTACTGCAACAATCGATCAAAAATCTAGATGTCTCAAAGTCTGAAAAAGAACTATGTTCTTTGTGTATCTATCCAGCATCCAAACAATAAAAAGATATCTTGTTTTGATTTACTCAGTGCATAGTGTCCATCAACTCTCTTCTGTTTGAATATAGACATACATTTTTGATAGACACAGACTCAACTGGAGAAAAATAAGTGGAAAATGGATTAGTTATAATCAAGCCATTGCTAATAAAAAAGGAAAATAAGACAACAACAACAACAACAACAACAACAACAACAACAACAACAACAACAACAACAACAACAACAACAGAAAGCTGTAGGCTATATGGAAACTTCCTGGGCAGTAGTGATAAAGGTTATAGGCTGGGTAAAACTTGTACCAGTGTCAGGAAGGTGGAAGTCATGACCTCAGGCAGCTCAGGGAGATATGACATGATTAAAAAGACTGTCATAATTTTATAGATCATAACCTCTTCTTGTGAATAGAATTCCTAGTTAACTAGGCATTTCTTGCTTGTGTATTGAATTATTTGATGTATATCGTGACTCTCATCCTTTTCAGATCCAGCCCAGACATTCAGAAAGCATTTTTTGTTGATCTGGGGCATTGGTTGGTAAACATTGTGAACAGGTCAGACTGAAATACACTTCCTTTCTTCAGGCTTGTTCACTTACTTTGCAACACCCACCCTCCCATCATAATTTCTCAAGTAACCATTAAATCATTGGAACTTCAGGTGAATGGAAAAATTCTTTCATACATAACTTGTTCTCTCTTAATCTGACCATCTCCCTGGAGCATTTCCTTATTCTTCAGAAAGATTCTCAAAACTAATTTTTTATATCTTGGTATACAAATATATTAATTCATATTTTAATACTTAGGTATTACCAGGCTAATTTTTTCCCCAAAATTACCCTATGGATGTTTGTATTTTAAATATAGGCCTTTCTAAATACTTAAGTTGTTCTTCTGTAAGTTCTATCACACATATGTGTGTACACCTGTATAAATATTTGTTCCTAGACTATAGCACATTTTCTGTATTTTTCTTTGTTATCTATTTAATCCAGTTATCTTTTATAGTGACAAGTCTGTAATAAAAGATCCAGCTTTCTCTGGATACTTTAATGGAGTATATTGGTATGTCCCATTTTCTGAAGCCTTGGTAGTCCTTAAAGAATCATTAAGTTTTTACATTGACATCAGAACATGAGAACACACTCAAACAACACTTTTTTTAGTTGTTGGTAATGGCGGACAACTAAAGGATCTGACTTAAACTGAAACAACTAAAGTATAATCTGTATGCTATTATTTGGCTGATCATGAGTTAAGTACATGCCAGCTGTGCCTTTGCAGCCCACCTAGAAATTACAGTTCTCTGTGAATTTAACATGAAGAAGAAAATTTTGTTTTGAAACTATTTTCTAATAGTAAGTGAGAAAAGAGATGAATATCTGAACATAACATGTGAGAGCAAGCAATTGTGTATGGATAAAATCGCAAATTGAACTGGAGTCTCAAAGGTCTATTCTAATCAAAAGAGGGTATCTTCAATTTTGAAAAGGTTGTTCTTTAGTAGAGTGGCTTGAGAATGGATTTGCATGAGAAGCTACATGCACATTGCACACCATCAATATGGTTTCATACTCTGATTTTGTGAGGAAAAATAAACTTAGCAACACTGTCAGGATATCACAATGAAAATACTGAGGGAAATCTAAGGTCGACTTCAGTGTCTTATATAAAAAATACCTTAAGCTCTCTGATGTGCAAGAAACACTTTCTGTCTGTGTGGTAGGTTTGCAATGTAGCTTTTTTAAGAAGCAGCTAGAAAGTTTCTTAAGGGTCCAACAAAGTAAATCCCAGCTGGGCTCCCAAGGCCAAACTCCCAAACCTTGTTTCTGACAAGGCCAGTTGGGCCAGTCAGCACCATTCACAGCACCTCTAGGAATCACATTTTAGAGAAAGAAAAATGCNGACATGAAGGCTTATGACAGAGCAGGTTATCTGGGGGTGCTTGTGACTCTGTGGGGGACCAGGCTGGGGCCAGCAGTGTAGGTCTGAGACCTACTGAGAGACATTTGATGAGTTTATAGCAGTGACCCCTGCTGGGGCAGTTGGTGAAGGGCCGAGCCCCTGTGGAAGAGGACTCACGTAGAAAAGATCTATGTGGGGAAAGGGTGTGAGAAATGCTCCCCCACCCTCCCCAAGAAGAACAACTCATGAGGAACTGACCGAAGACTGAAGCCTCCATTCCCTATTCTCCACACACATATCCCCAAACTTTTCCCCTCATGCCATCCTGGAAAGGAGAAAATAATGAATAAAGTGAAGTCTGCAAAGAAGGGAGGGGTGTGGGAGGGGTGGTGTTTTAAGAGCTGTTTGCACTTCTCATTACTAGACTCTGGTTTCTCTGTGTGTAGTGTAATAAATGAGAGAGTTTTCTTTCTTTTCTTCTGTGTTGAGTCTGTTTTGCCCGTGACACTAACTGCAGAATGATCTCTCCCTGTACTTATCTTGACTCCAAAGACTCTTAATAAATATTTTCTCCCCTGTCCAGCTAAGAGGGGAGTGATAGAGTGGCTTTGGTGGGAGTCTGGCCTTCAGCCAGGGTCAAACCACCACAGTCTGGTTTTATTTATATTGAGTTCTTTTAGCTAAATATCTTTTCATTTCATTGAAGTTGTATGTTACCCTTTATCAAAACTAATTCAACACCTCCAGAAATTACTTCTTTCTTGAATTTCAATTGGCATCACTTTATAGGTTATAAAGCATCCAGAAAAATGTCAGAATTTGGTAAAAGTCTGTTTCCTGTTAACATTCATACTGAACTTTGATCTTTGTTGAGTCAGGTCAAAACATTTACTGTCGATTTGAGTGGATGGCCACAACCGATTGCATTGTGTTCAGTTGAAAATTGAATGAGGTGATATTGGCCAGCAAGTGGATGAAATTACATCGATACTGACTTTCCATTTGTATGCAGGCATATTTGTTTCCCTGTGAAGAAGCATAATCTCAAAGTATTATGGATTTCTTTTGGCCTTTTTTTTTTGATTCTTCTGTATTCCCGGGTAGTTCTAAGACTTGATTTCTTCTTCCATACCTAACTAGTGAGAACTGTGATTAAATCCCTTCCAGAACAGACAGTTAAAGTCACCCTCCTCCTCTTACTGCTGTAGAGTTGCCTTGAAACTCTTAAGGCTTCAAAGCCAGGGCAGACCAAAGAGAATTTTTTCTTGTGTCCAAGTCTCTACTTACTACTAAGTCAGTTTGGGATTTAGTTCAAGTTTCTGATCCCCTCCCTACAGCTCTTTCTGGTAATACCTCTCTCTTTCCAGTGAAAAGAGGATTTGGCTTTCAGTTCAGTTGGTAGAATTAGCAGGAACAAGATGCTCTCCATTGAGAGAGCCCTTGAAGATGGCATTCTCTGCAGCTGGAGCTCCATCTGAGCCAATCTTGACTCCTGTAGGGTAGGATAAAAGGCTCATATCTTTGTTCTGCCCTTCCTCATCTCGGATTGCAGAGTGTTCCTAGCACCACTGTTCTGTACTCTGCCTTGTTTTGTTCTTCTATTAAAATTAGCTGCTACTCTATACTAAACTTCACTTGTGTGTATAACATAAAACTGGTGACAGCCATTAAAGAACAGGAAGAGAAGAAATACTTTGGAGGACTTCTGTATACTTATGCTGTACTTGGAGACATATTTGTAACACTGGTAAAGGTGTGATGCATTCATATACCAGCAGTTGTTAAGCATTTGCTGCATATAGTTTGTGAATAGTACTCAAAACCTGTCTAAACTCTTCAGGTGTAAAGAAAAATCAGTGCCCTCTGCTTGACAGCTGTACTATTGATTGCAGTTGTTAATGAGTATTTGTAACTCTGTCAAGTACAGAGATTACAAGGAGATTCAGTTGATCTTTGCAAGATTGCTATGGCAGTATTTTTCTAGTCTATCTGCATATCACAGAATGATTAAGGTTAGAGTAGAAGCATGATGGAAAGAGAATGATGTGGAAAGGGGATATTGAAACAATCAATCAAAGGGAGGATGCAATCAAGGAGAGGAATATTTAGAAAGAAAGTAAGGGAATGTTACAGAAGGACTTAGAAGGAAAGTAGGGAAAAAGGAAAAGTCATTAGATGAAGAGGGAAGATGACACAGATTATGCAAAGGGCCCTGGCTTTTTCTTGTGTTCATGGGCCCAACATTTTTTTTCCAGCTTTGATTGTCATCAATAAAACTGCTTCCTCACAATTACCATATGTATCTGGAAGCTAGCCACACTCCTTGTTTAACCACAGTACATGCTTTGGAAATTTCATTTAAATGTCAAAACTGTCTGTTTGAATCGAATTCTATTTAACTGTTTGCTTTTATCTAAGTCAACTTGCAGCACCAAAATAGCTGCTAATTTTTCTAACTTTTAACCTCTTCATCTCCATTTTTTACTTTCTGCAGTGTCAAAAATGTATTTTGATTTTGTTGTGTAACTGTCTCACACACACATACATGCAAACATTGCTAAAAGAGGTGAGGAATTGGAGTGATCTAAATTGACCTCAAATCTATATTTAAAATTTACTAATGGCGTGCCACTAAACCATCACATGCAGCAGGACAGTGATCCATAAAATGCTCTTTCTAGGCATCCCTTTGGATCACCTAACTGTTGTGCACAATAACCAAGAAGTCCCACTATATAGTTAGAACAGCTTCTCTCAGCCTTTTGCCCTATTCTCTTTTTAAGATTTCTTAGAGTATTATGTTGGGTAGGCAGAAGTGGCTTGTTTACATTTTTGAAGATCAAGAAATAATATTAATCAGTTTTCTAAAAAAAAAAAAAGTTTAACTCCTTTAAATGGTCAATTCATACTTACTCAAATATTTTAGAACAGCGTCGAATTTTGCATAAGTTTGTTATCCCCTCTTCAGCAGCCATTAAATCATCTGTATGCATCTTACTGGAAGACTTTTCAGATCCTTATCTATTAATAACTGGGAATACAGCTGGTGCCAAAGCTACACCATATGGCAGATCCTCATAGTGACACAAGAGCTTATGGTGATATAATAATGAATGAAAAATGAAAAGATTAATTGATGATATATAGCAGAGCAGAAAAGCTTTAAGGAATTGCCATTTGTATGGATTCCACAAACATTTCTGACCTGGCTGTTCAATACAAGGACAACGTCTTTGACTTATGCTTATCATTATGGAATGTGTAGTTTGGAGTAGTACCAGTTGAGCAGTGACTTCTGACTAACTTCTTGTCTCCAGAATAACCTGACTCTTAATTTTCCTCTTTGGCTGAGCATACTATATTGTTTTAAATAACTTAACAATACAGAATAATATGACATATAACCCATAGCATCCTTCTTCCTATTTTTTTTTACCATTTCCCTGATTTCTTGCTTCAAGCCATGCCTTGCCTGTTTTTGGCATCTAACCCTCTCTTCTGCTTGTTCCATTATCTTTCATCAGTTATGTTTTTACTGTTTCATCTCTCCTGTGGTGTCCTCTTCAGCTTTTTGTTCTCTTTCTTTCGGCTCACAATATAAAATGAACTGCATATGCTTCAATGGTAAGCATCTCTAAAGCACGAAAAAAACTTGAATGTTTTTTTCTGATTTTCCTTCTCTCCTTGTATCTAAACCCCTACCATCTGTAATTCTTCTCTACCTTCTACGTATTTTTTTCACCATTTTTCTCTAATTAAATCCCAGAGTCAATATTTTTAACTTCTTTCCTCAACATATCAAGTATGTGCCAGTCCTGTGCTTTCCTCCTCCTGCCCTTTCTCTGTGTACCCTATAGTATGAATTCAATCAGTGTTTTACTGGTCTTCATCATTACTTTCTTCATCTTCTACAAAAGTCTTCACTGCCACCCTTTAGTTGTCCTTCCTGATCTTACCTGATGCACAAACACAGCCACCATCTCTGTAAAATTGGCTTCTCTCTCCATTCGGAGCCTGACTCTTTGCCTTCACACCAAAAGCTCAGGCAGTCCTTCTGATGGTTCCACAATGGTGACTCGCACTCACCTTGGGCTTAGGACAGCATAAGCAGGTCTCACATTGATTCCTGTTGTCTAGTTTTTCTTTGTTGGTGCTTCTGTAAAGCAATTTATCACTCAGGCACATTATTCCAAACAATTATTTTCTTCTTAGAAATATCACAACATTCTCACTTTGATGGTGTATGTGAATGTGAAAATTGCAGGGTCTTTGCTGCACTGGATCAATTATTCCAGCTTCCTTTTCATTACTCTTGGCAAATGCTGTCTATACCCATAAGTGTCCATCTTGAATCCAGCTACAGGGGACGTTTTCTTGCCCATTATTTTCCGCTTTCCTTTGTCCAACATGAGGAGTCTAGTCTTTGGTTTCAGAGCTTGTCATGGGAAATCAGCAGTTATCATTCAATCTTTCCTTTTCATACTTTTGCCAGCAGTTGGTAGTTACACAGAAACAAGCACCTTTGTGGTTTTTTCTGCAAAAGTTTTATTAATTTTCCACTGTAAAACCCCCTTTTGAGTTACTTCTTGCACATCATTTGCTGCTCTCTGTCCCAGTCAGCTCCACATTCTGAGATCATGTTATCACAGCATCCTACTTTTGTCTTTATCTTTCTTGTGTTGTTTAGATGATATGTACTTGTGAGGTCTCCTCTGTTCATATGTCAGTATTAGGATTATTTGCCAAAGTTCTGTGTAAAATTTAGAAATCACTGAGGTCAGGTATTTATCCCATATTGTAAGAGTAGGAATATTCACTTATGCAAGGTTAACCTTCTGCTAATACAACTTCAGGAGACAGAAAATGGCTCTCAGGGATTAGTGAAGGGGCAGAGATTGCATGGCATTTTAATGATGATACAAATTGGCATATTTAAATACCAATACCAATTTTGGACATGCGAGAATTTTTTGTTTTTCACTTATATCTTGAAGCAGGCAGAGTTTGTTATTTGTTTCCTTTAAACACCCCCTATTGAGATTCTTGGATTTATTTTCAGATACAATGATCTTCATGTGCTTGTGCTCAGCTCCTTCAATGTGAGCTAGTGTTCTGTTAAATTTTCAATAAAAATTACTAGTGGTGTTTGATAGAATAACCTTTGGGTTAAGAACAGATTCACTATTTTCTTCTGAATTCTTTTTCCTGGAGTTTTCAGTCATCCTTTTTACTTTCTAGATTAAATATCTTTTCTATGTAAATTAATTTGTTTCTTTTTGTAGTTGTCATAAATTTATTTCTTTTTTATTTTCATTCAAGTTAGCATGTCCAGTCCTATGACATCCTGAAATACTATCATCTAGCTATTCAGTATACTTCAGAGTAAATTTTTCCTATGAGCTGAACGTATCTTGTGAATGATGCACTACATTTTTTGTCTAGATACCTGCAATTACATAGCCATTGTCAAAAGATTTTGTCTTACAGACACATGCTTCTATAAAAAGTCTGTAGTAATAGCTTCTGTGTTGTTTTCCAAAAGGAATTGTCTCTGAAAATGATCAGTTTATATACGGCTTCTCCATTTTCAACTATCATCACTCTATTTGTGTTAATAAAATAAAAATTGAAAATAAAAATTTAAAAAATACAAAAGAAAAAACCAAAAAAAGCAAGACCAAGCAGTCTCTCAGGCACTTTAGGAGTTAGAGATATCCCCATCTGCCTGTTAGCTTTTTACCCAATGTTCTGGTTTTCACTGTGATGGAGTTAATTTCACAGTAGCTGGTATGGGACTGTGGTTTGGATTTTGTGATGAAACAGTGAATGTAACACAGAGATGTTTTTATTACTGCAGAGAAGTGCTTATACACAGCCAAGGTCTTTTCTGCTTCTCACACCACCCCATCAGTGAGGAGGCTGGAGGTGCACAAGGAGCTGGAGGGGACATGGTTGGGACAGCTGACCCGCATTGGTAAAAAAACATGCCTATACATGGAGGCCAGAACTTGAGCCTGGAACCATCAAGCTCCACTTAACTCCAGTATGACCTCACTAGAAGCAGCTAAAGCAGTAGAATTCCTTTCTTTTCACACTGTATTTGCATATGGTTAGAATCATAGAATCATAGAATCATAGAATGATTAGGGTTAGAAGCGACTCCCAGAGGTCATCTAGTCCAACCCCCCTGCAAGAGGCAGGGACACCCCTAACTAGATTAGGTTTCTCAGGGCCTCATCCAACCTGGCCTTGAATGTCTCCAGGGATGGAGCATCCACCACCTCCCTGGGCAACCTGTTCCAGTGCTCCACNTGTTGGGGGTTCCAGAACTGGACACAGTACTCCAGGTGAGGTCTCACGAGGGCAGAGTAGAGGGGGAGAATCACCTCCCTCGACCTGCTGACCACGCTTCTCTTGATGTAGCCCAGGATGCGGTTGGCCTTCTGGGCCGCAAGAGCTCATGTTGAGCCTCTCATCCACCAGTACTCCCAAGTCCTTCTCCCCAGGGCTGCTTTGGAGCCACTCTCCGCCCAGTCTGTAGTTGTGCCTGGGATTGCCCCGACCCAGATGCAGGACCTTGCACTTGGCCTGGTTGAAACTCATGAGGTTGGCACGGGCCCACCTCTCCAGCCTGTCAAGGTCCCTCTGGATGGCAGCCCTCCCCTCCAGTGTGTTGACAGCACCACACAGTTTGGTGTCATCGGCGAACTTGCTGAGGGTGTACTCCATCCCACTGTCCATGTCACCGACAAAGATGTTGAATAGGGCTGGGCCCAACACAGACCCCTGAGGGACGCCACTCGTGACCGGTCTCCATTTGGACATTAAACCATGACCATCACTCTCTGAGTGCGGCCATTCAGCCACTTTCTTATCCACCGAGTGGTCCATCCGTCAAACCCATAATTTCTATCTTTATTTTGTCATAGCAATAGCACTCCCTGGTTCACTTAGTTTTTACATTTTCCACAATTCAAGCTGGAAAGATAAGAAGTTATACCAGGAATGAGGCTGGCTTTTTTTCTCTGCCAGGTGTACTGCATTTCAAAATGGAAAAAACTCTTTGGAAACATTCTGCTTTCCAGTTAGTTATAAAGCCATAAATGTGTCTGAACAAAAAGTAGACATTTAGTCCCAATTTAGATGCCTTCAGGTATATAAGACATCTGCAAGGTAATATAGCATGACACAGGACTACCAGGATTCCCCCATCTCTCTGGAGCAGCAGAATAAGCCCAAATGGAGTTCACTGGCAATTTCTAAATGGTGATAGAAACCGTGTGTAAGCAGCTGAATTTCTCCCTGATGATATACACCAGCTTCAACAGGAGAAACCTTTGGCCTGTATGCAGTGCTTTCTGAGCCCCTTATGGAGCTTCACATTTTAGAAAGAATAGATTTTTCATGGAGAATACTGAGACTATATTGACTTGAAGCATTGAGTTTCATGTAGATTGGGTTGAAGCTGTATGCACAGTACCAAAGAGGGACGTGTCCTGTTCCTGGAGTAAGTAAGCCTTTCGAAGATCTGTTGCTTCAAGTGTGAAATGTACAAGTATTCATTGATTCATCAGCAATCTTCTTTTAAGGTATTTTACCACTGGTTTGCTCTAAGGCTGTGAATATATTTTCCATAGTTTATATTTCACTGTCATGAAGCTTTAAAGTCCACCAAATGCTGGGAGCTGCCATAACATCTAGAGTAAATTGTACACTTTTTTATGTTTTGATACTCTGAAACAAATTAGTTGTGACAAATCCACAGTAATTTTGCAGAATTTCCAGAGGAAGTGACCATACACGTGTTTGTGAGTTGGTGCAGGATCATAAACGATCACTAAAACCAGATTAATCAGAATCACAAGACTGCATACATTCAGGATAAAAATGGAGAATGTTGATATGATGACTGATATATCTCTGACAAAAACCTGGTGATATACAGAGTGCTTTGTTGACTGCTCCTTCCATTATCAGACTAGTTTACTGTTTCTGAAATGCAGCAAAAAATCTTAACATTTCTAGCAGAGATTTACAAGAATATAAATTACCACCCTATTTTGAGATAGGAAATAGCTCATGTAGTCAAAATTAGTTGTCCACGCTTACAACTTACTGAGGGGAGTAGAGGGGCATTTTTTACATGCCTGCATGGCCAGTTGTCACTGAATTTATTTCATATGTCCTTCCATTTCACACTAAACTTCTCTATCTGCATTAAAACTATGTAATAATAAGAAAGGTTTTTATAAACTTTTATCTGCCATCTTACTCCTTTATTTCAATTATTTTATCAGACCCTAACACTAGACTTAGGACAACAGTCATAATAATTTTCTGTTTCAAGATGTAGCACAGTAGGAAGCTCTTATTCCAGCATGTTGTCAAGGTACAACTTAATGCCTTTCAATGCTGCATGCAGGTGTAAGTGGAGGATTAGGCTGTTAATGCTAGAGGTAAACATAAACAGAATTAATGCAGAGACTAAGCAAGGTCAAAATAATAAATCTTCAAACAAGATTAGATGACTTCAAAGTTCTTCTGTGGTAGTTATGTATTAGGTCTCTCCAATCATACACATAAACATCCATCTCTTTCCACCTCCCCTCTCTTCCCAGCTGAAAGTGATATAATGTTTTTTTCTTATGATAAGGAACTAGAAGCATCTTAGGAGTAAGATAAATACTGAAACATTTTATATCACTTGTATTTGAAAATGCCAGCCCATATCTTCTTAAGACCCTTGAGTCAGTCCTGTGAGGTAAAACAACTATCAAAAGAAGGTATCACTTACTATTGCATCTTAACAATCATTCTATTATTCTTCAAGTTACATACATTTGACAAACATGTAATTAGGAATACAAAACCTGCAGAATTCTTATGGTATGATAGAATTACCAAATGGGAAAAGTGCTGAGCACCTCTGTATAATTATTTGTGATATTTGGGGATCTGTGATGCAATTTTCTGTGCAGGGGTATTTGTTTGATCTCTGTTCAGTGAGTGGGAAACTAAAGTTAGCAGAACGAGTGTTAGCAAAACTATTAGTTATTTGGGGGTATTTCCTAGTTCATTATTGAAATATGGCATTCTTAGAAGGTATTTTCAGTTATTAAAGACAAGCAGTTTGCTGGTGTAGTGGTAATGTGAGAGGCTTTGGTAGAGTGAAATTGTGTTCTGCAAGTACCCATTGTATAAAATAAATGCCCTACTAAATGCAAATCAAAGGTAATTAAAGTCTTTACAGCCATAATTCCTACATAAGTAGCTTATCATCATAAAAAAATGTGTAAAAAATAAAAAAATAAAAAGATAACACAACACTCATCAAGTCCTCCCTGTCCCCAGCTCTTGGATGCCTACCAAGCTGCCCTGCTGAACTTATATGTTGTCATGTGTTCTGGAGTCCAATTGAAGCCTGACCATTGCCTGTGCTTGTCGGAAAAGAAGACACTGGGAGACCGAAGGTAGTAATCTACCTTTTATTGTCTCAGCTATCTATAGGAGCTGCATATGATCTTATACATTTTGGTTACATTCTATCAGTTTGAATATAGTTATATGATTGGATAACATCTTGTTTGTGCAAGTACTGATTGGTAGGTGCTTAGCAGCAAACTATATCTTCTGTTATGGCTTGGTTACAATCTATCTGGGGGCCCAGGCCCAGCTGTTCAGTCTCCTGTTTTCATCTAGTGTTCAGCCACCAGGTCAGGCGGACCTGATAACATCCATACCATTCTGCTCACTCAGCACTTTGCTTCAGGCCAGAGATACGCTGCAGCATCGTGGCCTTGTGCTGCTAACCATCCACCAACATGTGCTTCTGGCTTTACAAGTTTCCTCTTGCTCTATGGATCTCTCTTTTTAGTACTTAATGACTGAGAACAGTTGTTAGGTCTTGCAACTGGCATCAGTTTTTCATAGGCTGCTCTCTTACTTAAGCACACCTTTTTCCACAACATCAGCCTTAAAAGTGCTTCAGCTCAAATTTCATCCCTTTCGAGAATATGGCAGTTGACGCATGTGAACAAAAGTTTCATGGAGTTCATGCACATGCAAACATACCATCCAATTTTGGAGTGCATTTCCATGCTTCAACTCGGCTAAATTGGTGGATTTATTGTATAGTTTGTCATGACAGCTGTTTTTATATTATTCTAGCTACAGAAATAATTATGGGCCATGCAGGTTAACAGCCAGGGTGCTGTGTGTTCCAAACCTGAATGACCACTTCTACTACCATGCATAAATAAATGAAACTATATCCAGTTGTCTAATATTCCATCAATATTACTATTCAAACAGTTCATCTGCAACATTTGTGAAAGATTAGGGATTTCCTTTTAGCTTTGTTATTCTTTATTTTGTATTCTATATTTTGCTTGCTGCACACGGGTATTGAACAGTATCTCTTTGTCTCCATCCACAGGTGCAGTGAAGTTTGCCTTTTTTACGGTCTTGTTCGCTGAACTCTGCTGGAGCAATAAGCTGCTGTTTCTCACCTGAACCCTGACTGATTTATTTTGGAAAAACTTGAAAGCAGACAAAGTCTGTGTTTTTTGTTCCTCCTTTTTGAGTATGTGGCAGAAGAAGTCTTAAGCAAGTGTGGAAGTGAAAGACACAAATAAAAGAAGAGCTTGAAAAAGGGTTGGGGGAAATCTGAAGTTGGAATATTGCTTTGGGCAAGTTGTAGTTGAGAAGCAGAGAGGGACAAATTTGTGTAACTTTGAAGGCATGTCACACAGTGATCAAAAGCAGGATCCAGCTCACAGTGTACCTGCTGGCTACACTGCAGAATCTCCATACTGGAGTCTGGAATGAGAGACAATACACTTCTTTTTTTTTTTTTCATTTTATTATATATTTTCAAAAGGCAGAAGTCACATAGAATTTTCATCTATATTACTGTGACATATCAAAACATTTTGGAATGATTTGTAGGAGTTTTGGTAAGTTAGAAAGTTGGCTGAAAAGTGGCAGTTAGATATGTCAACTGAAGTAATCTCAGAATAATTCTATTTTTTATCTGTTTTTTCCTGTAAAATATAATTTAAAAACAATGCATCTGAAGATGAAAAATTTGTATTTTGAAAATGTTGCCAGCTAACCTAGCCTGAGCTGGAGCAATGAGTGAGTAGCAGCAATAATTTTTTTAAGACTAATAGACATTTAATAAATTGTGATAGAATAGTTTTATAGACTATGTGATGTTATCCTCATGCCATCTGGTTTGGGTAGGGAGATTAACCAATGCATGAGAAAGATGGTAAATAAAGGATATAGGGAAATATATATGGAAAACCACAAAATGGTATGTAGTTATCTGCGTTATGCTCTACATTATTCTCTGTACCAGTGGCCTATGCTTACCAGAACTTCCTTTCTTGTGCATTTCGTGTGTGCCAACATAAAGTCAGAACAGAGTAAAAATACATGGTTGGAAGCAGTAGCTGGAAAGCACAATGTATTATATCTCATAACTTGGCAGATACCAAGACTAAGAACTGTATGATACCGATGAATATTCAATGATATTAAAAAAAAATAATGCTTTTACCATTTTTCTTTTATTTTTTTTTTTCCAAAAAAACAGGTGGTTATCTTACAACCACATAACTATGGTATACCATAGTAAAACATTTCATTTCCATTAGGATTTTTCAGATAGCTAGCTAGTGCTANAAAAAAAAAGTGGTGTTTTGACAGCAAAGACATAGCCTAAGTTTACGTAGTAAGACAGATGGGGCTAGCTGCTCGAGCGAATAGGATTGGGTTCCGTATGGCTCTTGATCAGAGAAGCCATAAGCAGAATGGAGCAAAATAGCAGGAGGTAGCTGAAAAATATGAGGGACATTTGGAATAGAAAGAATTAGTATCAGTAACAAAGCAGGTTTATATGCTAATACTAATTTTGGAAAATTTTCTGCCAGCAGATGCATCCTGCTAAAGAACTGTTTTCTTTATTGCAATAACAGATGTATATAATTGTACCCTGAGCAAACGGCATTGGCTAATATCAGTCCCATATGCTTTTTGTTTAAAGGTGCAAAAAAAATTAGTTATGCTCCAACCACTCTACAATGTTAGTTCATTTATAATGCCAAGCTGCTTCTTTTTAATCTAAAAGTTATAACCTGAAATGTAACCTGATTTAAATTTCAAATTCACAGGTCACTATAAACTTTTATAGAGGTGAACAGATGTTCATGTGAGCTTTACTTAGCTACAGAGCACCTTAAAAGAAAAACATGCCAATGGAATGTCAAAATTAAATCTCCTTAGGAAATGCCAGGGGGCTAAGTCTTCCAAAAATATTTAAGTTTGCTATTAGCTTTGCTGTAACCCTTTGTTCTTTGTCTCCCTAGCTTTGCATGAACCACTGACTACTACTGATAGCTTCAGAAATTTATTTCACTCAAAATGGCAGTTTCAATACTCGAAGATAAAGTACAATTTCAACACGTATGTGGCTTTGCTTATGCTGTGTGTTTCTGAATGCCTGCAAAGACAGTGTCTTGCTCAAACGTGAAAAGACTTGTACCTGTTAAGATGTCACTGCTACCATATTTGTACTCAATTAAATGTCTCATGACAGTTAGCAATAATCATAACAATTCAAAAAAAGAAAGAAGCAAATTGTCAGCATCACACTTTTCAGGGACATATGCAGCTGTTCTTTAACTTGTCAAATGAGGAGGAAAAAATAGGAAAATGTGAGAGGATTTATCAGAAAAGTTAGCTGTAAATTTATAATTTAAAACCAAAGCCTTTGGCTACAAATATTTGTGTCCAAATTCTTCCCTCAAGATTGCTGTGTTTCTGTGACTCCATAAATGACTTAGGGTTAGCAGTGGTGAGCAGCAGGTCAGCATCAAGTCCTCCGGGTTTGGTTCATTCAAAGGTATTTTCAGACCTTGAGCTGAAATAATGATTTTTTTTCTTGTCTCTCATGGAAACTTATAGGCTCAGAATGACGGTTCATTTCAAAGTCATTGTATACATCCTTGAGGGTCATAAAAGCAGTCTAATCAATATTTTTAATGCATTGAGAATGGTTTAAAGAGGAAGAATCACTTAAGAATGTATGTCTGTCTCTGACACAGCCTTGAGGATGGATTCATGGCTCCCTCCCTTCTACCACAGCCTGCTATGAGGACAACAGGCTGTTGGTGAAGTCAGCAGCATTATCAGCACTCTTCCGCCTTTGTCCTTTCACATATGGCAGGAAAACAGCATCATGAATGTAGATAGCTTTATGAAAGGAATAGCAGAAGGAATAGAGAGGGTTTTTCTCAGCCTAGTGATGTGCATGCACAGTGTAGAGCTGCCTGAACATAACACTCTCACTCCACATGGAAGGCTTCCAATAACAAGCTTGGATTTTGTTTGGAACAAGAATATTCCAGCATATGAAGCATCTTCACAATGCTTCTCCTCCTAATGGATAACATTCAAGTATTTCTGAGTGAATATTCTTTTTAAATATTGCTCAGTCCAGAACAACATGTACATTTGGGTGGCACAGCCAGATGAAGGTCACTGGTCAAAGAAGGCCTGCTCATGTTCCAGTTTGAGTGAAAGCAGAGTTCAAGCTCTGCCGGGGTCTTTTAGTTCTATGCGGGCCGAGAATGACCAGACACATCAATATGATGCAGAATCATTCCACTTTGTTAGCAAAACTCCGTGACATTATATAGGAAATCATTTCCGTACACGCGCCACACATGCATCACAAGCTAATCTGATTGGCTCCCTGTGGAGGATTTTAACAGGTAAGAGACATGAGAGCAATCCAGCATTTGCTGACATGGCTGTTAGGGCCATAAACAAGATGGTTGTTTATCAAGCAAGAAGAAAAGAAGAATGTAAAGAAGGTGGAAAAAGATAATGAAGCACCAATCAGCAAGCAGGTCTCGCCACAATCCTTAACCTATGAGAAGAGACTGTTANTAGTTGCCACATCAGCAACTTCCCTCGTTCACTGACCTTGGTTACTGCTGCCTGACTGCCCACACCAAGTATATCTCAGACAAAGCTGCTCGGGCCCCAACAAAGCTCCACTTTAGCAGAAAATATAATGTCAACTCACTGTGTCTCCTCTGTCTTAAAAGTGTTCCCTGCATATTCACAGAACCACAGAATGTTAGGAGTTGGAAGGGACCTTGAAAGATCATCTAGTCCAACCCCCCCTGCCCAAGCAGGATCACCTAGATTCTGGGTAAAAACATGTTGGTTCTTATATTAACATATTTTTATGTGTTTTAATAGGGCTTTGAACCTTTTTATTTTTGTGTCCAAAAGTTTTCTTAATTTTACTGTTGGAATAAAGTTAATACTTTCCTATTCTTACTATGAGGCACTGCATCATCATGGCTTTATCCTTTTGTCCCACTGCAGCTTCATGTCTTGCATATTGCTTTTCATCCAACTTAGTCTGCATGAGAATCAAAGGTCAAGTGAAATCTGAGTCTGGGTGTGTTAACCACTGGTACATTGCTCCTTGGACACTGAAAGATTGAAAGAAACAGTGAGTAATATTGCTAATGATGAGGCAGGACTCCAGTTACTCTGCTGGCATCAAGCTGTGATCTGGACCATCTCTCAGGTCTCATTTCCCACCCAACCACACCCAATATTTTTGATCCAGGGAGGTGAGAACAGAGTGGAGCCAATAACAGCCAGTGATCAAAAGGAGGTAATGTTGCTTCTGTCAGTGACATTGACTAACAATGTTACATTATGACGTAGTGACAGTTTTTATAATACGATAACTTTTAACTAGAATCATATTGCAGAGTAACTTTACAGGCAAATGAGTTAACAAAGGCATGTTGGCAGAACCTGAAGAGACACCAAAGGCTGTAACTCCACTGACTACTAAAGATTTTATTCTAAATTTTCAGTTCTTGGTCCCACTATGAAGTTGCTTTTTCTACATGAAGACTCAATGAGGAGAACAGTCACAAAATTCAGGTATGTATGTCATGGTCTCTGAGTTATTAATGATTGAATAATCATTCTATGAATATAGCTTGTTTAATTACTTCCTTTTTCCTTCTGACCAGCTGAATCATTCTCTCCTCCTTCCTTAAGTCTTTGGACTGTAAATGTTTTATCTAAATAAGCAATGTTCCAAAACAATATATGTTATATACAGTAAAGGTCAACATTTAGGAGTCTCTGGTATGTGAGGATACAGTCTTTCTGTTAAGCTGTAGTGAGATCCAGACTATTTCATCTTTCCGTTTAAACTTAAGCCCTGAATGCCCTCTTTAATATTTGGTGACAAGAGCACAAACTTACCAGTAACATTGATTGCCAACAAGCATAAACAGGCCAACAAAACAGGTCATCTTTCAAAAGCTGATGGCTTTCAACTGTCATCTTATCAAGTCTTTATTTCTGCTCCTAGCATATATTGTAGACAACATATTTTCTATCTGTTGCTGAAAGTGATTCTTGGATTTGGGTTGAAGGTCAGAAATTATCCCTCATTTAAAATAAATGCCTTTCATTATTCCAAATGACATTGGTTTTGATGTCACTGAATAATGGGCTACTCTAACTCCAGTTTACCTCTGTATAGAATGTTAAGATTCATTACAGCATAGTATGTTACAGGACCTTTTTCATTAGGGATGTAATTTGCTCTGATAAGAAAGGCTGCCATAAGCCCATGTATACAACTAGCTTAGCTATGTATTAACCAGTAAGATGTAGCACAGACTCCTTAAATATGACTGCTTCTGCCCATCTTACCAAGGCAGCAGAGGTGTCAGTGCCCTTGAGCACTACATCTCCCTTTTCAGCAGACTGAGGCAGAAGAATTTTAGATTACAGCCTTTCTTATGCTGTTTCTACATCCCTAAGAGTCTTCCTGAAAACTTTAAAGCTCCCTTTTATCATTAGGATTAAACATTCTGGGGAACCCAGGTGCATTGTTTAGCTGTAAGAGAATTATATTTAACATCATTCCCCAGAATGTAGTGCCTGTGGTTTTTGGGTTGCCTGCTCAGGAGGGTGAAGCTCTGTGTGGGTGCTGTCCCCTGTACTACACACAAATCATAGCACCAGGAAAGTAAGCAAGTATAGATGCCAGCCTTTTATTCACCTTCCTTTCCCATGCTGTCTCATGGGTCATGACTGCGTAGCTAATAGCAAAGAGAAAAGCACTGGGGGACCAGTCTTGGTTAGAGTAGTCTGTCAAGTGTGTCTTTTTCCATGGCTGTGTTGGAGGTGGTTCAGACAGATCAAGTCAAATTATCTGTTGAGATCACAACTATCTCCTAGACTGCTACCTACAGCTTGCTTCCAGCAAGCCATCTTGTGGTGGTGTTTCTGTCTCTGGGGCTACTTTGCCCACACTTGGTTAACAGAAGATTCCTCACCAACAAAATGTTAAGCTCACATTAGTTTGGACACAGAAGTTCTTTCTAGGGCTCAGACATCTTGAGTGTCAGGAGGATGTCAGGAGGTTATTCAAGAGGGAGG
>VXBZ01012628.1:13022-23267 GCA_013399135.1 Heliornis fulica | reverse complement strand
CAGAGGTGCTATGACTGTTGCTGCTTGGCTTGGTGTTGGTCAGCAGAGGGTCTTGCCTTGAACCGAGCAGGTATTTTTTCTGTCAGGCCTAAGAAAACCTTCTAGCTGCTTCTTACAGAAACAACCTCTGCAGCCTCCTCTTCTCCTCCAGAATGCCACCACACAAGACCATAACAGGCTGACCAGCATAAGTTGCCCAGGGATGTTAAGAAGCCTCCATCCTTGGAGGTATTCAGAAGCCAACTGTCAAGTTGTCAAGTGCTTGGATCTAGTTGTCCCTGCTTGAGCAAAGTTTTGGACCAGGTGACCTCCATATGTCCCTGCCAATCTAACCATTCTTTGTTTCCTAACCAATTTGTATTGCTGCCCTCTGCTCCGAATTAAAATGGAAATTAATCTCTTTTCTTCTCTTTTCTTTTTTCTCTTTTCTTTTCTTTTCTTTTCTTTTCTTTTCTTTTCTTTTCTTTTCTTTTCTTTTCTTTTCTTTTCTTTTCTTTTCTTTTCTTTTCTTTTCTTTTCTTTTCTTTTCTTTTCTTTTCTTTTCTTTTCTTTTCTTTTCTTTTCTTTTCTTTTCTTTTCTTTTCTTTTCTTTTCTTTTCTTTTCTTTTCTTTTCTTTTCTTTTCTTTTCTTTTCTTTTCTTTTCTTTTCTTTTCTTTTCTTTTCTTTTCTTTTCTTTTCTTTTCTTTTCTTTTCTTTTCTTTTCTTTTCTTTTCTTTTCTTTTCTTTTCTTTTCTTTTCTTTTCTTTTCTTTTCTTTTCTTTTCTTTTCTTTTCTTTTCTTTTCTTTTCTTTTCTTTTCTTTTTTTCTTTTCTTTTTTTCTTTTCTTATTTATTTATTTAATTTTTGCAAGAAGTCTAGATACCCTTTAAAATTACTAAAACTATCTTAGTTCTTGAATAGCTGTAGTAAACTGGAAAAACATTAAATAGACTAGAGAGGTGATGAACCAAACCATGCACAAGATCGGAAGTTTTTTTGTCCAAAATGGTCAATTTTGTTCCATGACTACTGAACATTAATGTTCATAACAGCTTGTAGTTACTAATTCTTACTTTTTATATTATAAATTAGAAGGGTCAAGAACCACTTAACAGGCAATCTAAACATAAGTCTCAGAATGCTCTAGACTGAAACAAATGAAAGGATATGGAGGTTTTTTAAACTTTTCTTACTAAACAGAAATAAAGTCACCCTGAAACCAGAGTTTTGCCACTTAAGATGTCACACAGACTTCTCATAGTAAGGTTTCAGTTTCTCAGTTATCAAACTTTCTCTGTATAGAATTTTTTCTGCAGGCACACATTAAGCCTCTCCTGTCCTTGCAACACTTGATATTTTTATTATCTTATAAATAAATATTAATAACTAGGACAAAGAAAAATGTCTTCATCCTGTTCTCTGTTAGGTCAGTGAGATATGCTTTTCAATAAACTTCACTTGCACTTGTATCTATGGAGTAAACCATATCCTCCTCTCAGACAACAGATTGATAAATTCAGTATTTTCCATCTCCTAAACTCAAAGTAACAGGGAAACAAAAGGCATGTATTTCTCTACAGCTTTGTTATCAGGAATTATGACTGTAAATCAAATTGCCATCTGTAAGAATTTTGCTGCTAAGGATACAAACAATACTTCAATATATCAAGAGAATACTATTATAAAGCAATTTTAGACCCAGAATAAGTTTCTTTCACTCACCTGAGAAGAATGGCCCTGCTGAATGACACTGACAACACGAAAACTGTAGAATTTAATTATGTTTCATCAGGTAGTTATAGTATTGAGTAGTTCCATTATTCACAGGTGCTAGAATCTAAGAATTATTTCAAATAGAAATAAGATGGGAAGCATTCTAGACCTGAAAATCACACCCTTTCAATGAGAAAAGAAAGAAGTCTTCCTTTTTTTTTTTTTTTGAAAGCATCATAATAGGGGCCTAGAAGTAAATAATTCCAGACCTCTATGAATTCAATTGCTCATCCAGAAGATTTTAGTATGATATGGTTGTAATTCAAAATTTTATATTTCTAGCTCTAAAATTACTCTTTGCACTTAAAGTGGTAAAACAAAGGGCATTAATTACAATTTTTAGACATTCACTCAAATAAAAGTTTGCACTTTGGTAGGTTTCCAGAGATATTCGTGCTCTGCTGAAAATTACTGTCACAGGCTAATCATTGGATTTGCGCTGAATTTGCCTCATAGATGTGGGAAGGTGGATGAGATGAGGAATATAGCAAGTCTAGTCTATAATTAATTAGAGGATCCTCAGCAGTGTTTTCACCCATATGCAGCTGAATCTTGGTTCTTTCAACCTCTTCTGGTGACAAGAGATTACCACAATACATAGCTGCTTGAATGTCATACCCCTTACCTAGGAGTATACTTGTCATTAAGACAACAGCTTTGAAAGGGATATGTATGTATGCATATACACATATTATATATAAGATCAACTGGAAGAACTTCTTGGCACCTTATTAAGCGAAGTACAGCAGGTGATACATATATGTGTTATCAGTATACAATGTGTGCAAGCATCCATATAGAAGCTGCTAAGAACTTTACATCTGAACTCACTGAAAAACACTGATGTGATACTGCAATTAAATTACAAAATGGTACTGTACATGCAGAAATGAAATCAAACTGCAGACTTTTTTTTCTCAGATTTCTATAAAACAACTTTTAGAACACCTTTAACCAATATTTCATTGTAATTACAAGAGAGTCTTGAGAGTGATCATATTACTGCATAATTAGCAAATTTTAAAAGTAATGTTGTGGATGATAGTCATGAAATTAAATTCAGTTTTAAAGTAAATTAATGATTGTCGGAAAGTGTTGTCTTCATAATAAAAGCTTTCTTTAAAAATCAACTAACATTAAAATAAAAAAAATAAATGTGGGGAAAGCACTGCCATCCTTCAGTTATCACTGAGAGGGGAGAAGAAATAAAGCATAAGGCTGACATTCGCAACGTCTTCCTTTTCAAAGACTTTCTTTTTATAGAGTTCAAAAAAATACAATTTCACCTTAGCTATGCACTTGAGAGAAGTGCTTTAATGTATGCCTGTATCCTGCCAAGTCATAGCTGGTAGGAGAGGTATGGTGCTCCACTCTGCTGCTGCCTTGATGGTGACATGCTGCAGCACGAGCATGTAGCATTCTCCTTGTCTGAATGAGAAGTGAAAAAAAGCTGCGGACTGTGAGGTTTTGTCCTTGATGCTGTTACCGAATGGTTTCTATGAGACAGCCAGCATCTGCAGGACATTTTGCTCTGCCTTTGCTCTAATTGTTCCCAAAGGAGAAACTCTTCAAGGTATTTCATAAGTGAATCCTATTTGGAATGTTATACTTCTGACATGGGTATGTATCCCAGTGATCTTCACAGAACCACTGGTCATTTGCTTTTTGAAAACTGTCAGTTGATGGAGGTAAAATGGGAAGGCTTTCAAACGAGGACAATTTCTTTGAGAGAGTTAAAACTCACAGTATTTCACTTGTTCCTTAATGTTTCACTTGGATGTTTGATACTGTAAGTCTCACACCACTATTTTTCACCTCAAGGACAATGAATTATTCTGCTTTTAGTGACTATAAGACATATGACTTTCATATTTTTCTGTCTCTCTCTCTCTCCCTCTCTCAGCTCAGAGACCCTAATAACTCCACTCTCTTTCAAAACAAGCCCATCTGCCTCTCAGGCCTTTCAGGCATCATCCCAGAAGTTAATCTTTTCTTTGTAAGGGACATTCAAACCCACTGCTGGTCTCAGTGTGATTCTTTGGCCTCTGATGGACATTGTGGTGCTAAGATGAGGCAGGAGGATTCCAAATGTCAGAGAGCAGCGGTAGGTGCATTTGGCCAGACCTGGTCTGACAAGGAGATGTAAGGTCTGTGCTTTCCATTGTGCAGGGTACAAAACCCACACCTGCAATTCTATTAAATCAAATGTAAAACCTGACTAAGCTGACGATAACTTTTCTTCTCTTGAAAGGAGGATTCCCTTTGCCTGTAACTGCTATACTCATAGAAAGTCATGTTATTTGTGTATCTAATAGGCTAATCATTGAGTGGCACAAGTAAATGTTAAGCTCTTTTTAGCTGTAGAGCTGTGCTGGTCTGCACTGTCAGATGATTTGACTTTTCTGCTTCTTTCACGAACTAGCTTTTTTCTTAGGCAAGTATTTTGGTAGGGGCTTCTGACTCCTTTTGGTCTGAAGTACTCTGTGACTAGGAAGGACATATCTGACAGTATGAAATCTCTTTATGTGATTGAGCCCTCAGCACAAGAGGGACATGAGTAGGGCCACAAAAATGATCCAAGAGCTGGAGCACCTCTTCTATGAGGATAGGCTGAGAGAGTTTGGGTTGTTCAGCCAGGAGAAGAGAAGGCTCTAAGGAGACATTTTAGCTGCCTTCCAGTACCTGAAAGGTGCCTATAAGAAAGCTGTTCACAAGGGCGTGTAGCGATAGGATGAGGGATAATAGTTTTAAACTAGAAAGGGGGGGAATTAGGTTGGATATTAGGAAAAAATAATTTCAACAGGTGGTAGATCACTGGAACAGGTTACCCGGAGTGGCAGTGGAGGCCCCATCCCTGAAGAGATTCAAGATCACGCTTGATGGGGCTCTGAGCAACCTGACCTAGTGAAGATGTCCCTGCTCACTGCAGGGGGATTGGACTAGAGGATCTTTAAAGGTCCCTTCAATCTAACACATTCTATGATTCTATGATTAGGAAATGATGCCTGGACTCACTTTGTGTCATCCTGGTTATGGGTTACTCTGGTACATGTCTATTGCTGTTTTGTAGTACTGGGGTTTTTTGTATGTGCTCAGATATAATTTTTATTGTCACTGTGTAACCTTCCTAAGGACATACATAGAGGGATAGATTGCCAGTATGTTTTACCTTACAATTCACTGTTTGATACTGTCCAACCTGGTTTCAATACAGCTACTGTATAAATTTTATAGTAAACCTAGCTTTACAATATGAATGGTTACATGCTACCATAACTACTTAATTTTCTGGAGGTGAATAGTGGATAAAAAAATTAAAGACAGATCATGGTCTTTATTGTCTCAGAGATCAAGTAGGAATAATATTTCACCTTACTCATAAATGATAGAATGTAATACATTTATCCACAGGATATACTTATCTTCTTTTTAATATAAGTACATCATAAAGAATAGCACATTAAATATGCTTAAGAGGTGTATTCAATATTACTTCAAAGGAATTATTCAGTTGAATCACTAGTGACTCAAAGCATATCTGTTAACCGTAACAATATGGAAGTATTAAAGTAGGTCATATCTAGGACAACCACCTATGGATTACAACCATTACAGTTTTTTAAAAGAATATGAAAATAGTGAATTTGTATTTATAACTAAATTATAAGCATTACTGAAAGAACTGGGAAAGAGTTTTGGTTTAACATAAAATTCTCAAGATTTAAAATTAAGAGGTTAGAACTCTGGTAATTCTCTTTGGCCGTTTATTTTTTTTCCTCTACATCAAACATGAATGAGTAGGCTTTTGTGCATTCCATCTGAACGCTCAGGATAATAAAATTAAGTTGTGCAGAGGAGGTTTAGATGGCATATTAGGAAAAATTTATTCACTAAAAAAGGGTCTGGCATTGAAACAGGCTGCCCAGAGAGGTTGTGGAGTCACTTTCCCTGCAGATCTTCAAAAAATGTGTAGAAAATGCTCTCCATGACATAATTCATTTGACATGGTGGTATTGGACTGATGGCTGGACTTGATCTTAGAGGTCCAACCTTAAAGATTTTAGTCTAGTCTAGTCTAGTCTAGTCTATCTGTTAACCTGGATCTTATTTAAATGCTGAGTTCTCTGCTTACCTTTATTAAACCATAAAATCACATAAACATAAAATAATAAAATGAATAAAGGGGAAAAAAAGTGTATATGAAGAATATGCTAGAGGAGCTGACACTGTCCCTTCCATGGCAGTGTTCAAGAGCAGGCTGGATGGGACTTTGGGCAGCCTGGGCTAATGTAGGGTGTCCCTGACCATGGCAGGGGTTTGGAACTGGATGGTCTTTAAGGTCCTTTTCAATCCTTAGGAAACACAACTATTGACTCTGAAAGTTGTTCTTACCCACTGATACATTTTTTAAGTTTTTTCCAATTTGCACTGCAGCATTATCTAGGAGCTTAGCTGTGAACTAGATCTCACCATGCTCACCACAGTAAACCACAGATGCAAAAAAGAATCTCTGCCCCAAATAATTCAAAAGATATTTTTAAAATACATATTGTTATATTCCAAAGATTTATTTTTTTCACTACTCTGATGGGCAAAGTTGCCAGTTATTCCCCAGTACTACTCATCTGAGAATTGCTTAGAATGCAAAAATGGACACAAAATTAGAACAGTATAAAGGAATCTAATTACAAGGTATTAGCTCAGCTGAAATGATATAGGGAAAGAATATGAGATATAAAAGGTATGGCTTCAGACAATTAATTACCTTTTGAGTAGAACGTGGTTCCAAGGAAATGTGTAGAACTTCAGAACTAAGCAAACCATAATAATGTACTTTGCAGAGTCATGTACAGCACAGGTTCAGAGGCAAAAGGGATGCTCTAATATTCTAGGTCATTTCCACTTCCAGAGTCTCCAATTCTTTTTATTGTAATACATTACAGTTCATCAGCAAAAAATTGTCAATGCACATTAGCCAGTAAATGCAATGCCCTACTGTTACAGGCAGACTATGAGGCTTCTGTGGGCTCTTTGCAAAAGGAAGATATCAGCATCATATAAATGCTTAAATACGATTTACTCTACCACTAAACATGGACATATAGAAGAGGCTGTAAATTGTGCTAAGTTACGTAGGTAACATGCCACATAAGGAGAGGTAAGGATTTCAGAGTGATAACTCAAAGCTCTGAAACTGTGTTTAAATATCAGAGCATGAACATTTCTGGGGTCTGTTAGATAGTAACTCTCAGGGGAGCAAGATGAAAGTAAAGAAAGATTCTCTGGTCAAAAAGGTACTTCTGAAGACAAACATCATTAAAAGGTGTTTAGAGCTTAGAGTCGTTTTTTGTTTATTGCTGAAAAAATAATAATGTGATTAACTCAGTAGTATTCTATAATATTTGCCAAATACAATTGTTTCTAAATTTTTTTTCTTCAGCAGAGGGCATGCAAAAGTTCAACAAAAAGTAAAGGATTGCTATTTCCAGACCTATCTGTGAAGGATAAGAATTCTGTTAGAATCTGTAAATTACAGTTGGAGGTACAGAAACAAAGAAAGATTAAATGGAGTTTAGACCCACAGAAACACCTTCCCTGCAAAGGTCATAGTTTCTGCCAGTCTGAGTGCAGTTCTCCAGTGACATCTGCAGAGTATATGTGCCAGATTTGCATTTTTGAGAATTTCTTTTTTTTTTTAAATATATATATAAACCAAAACAACCCAACATTCCCACATCTGGAAAAAAAAAATGCCAAGTAACCTAAATATAATTCTCTAAGAAATCTCGGGCCTCAGTGCTTACATACATACTAGTTATACATTATCTCTAAAGAGACGGCTATTTCATGCAATTTACAATTACAAAATTTCTCTTTTGCAACCATAAGTAGACTATTTTTACCCTATTTATAATGTGAAACATGTTGAAAAAGAAAAGGAACAAAGACAAGAATTGTGTGATGACTTGCATAGCAAAGAATCCAAGAGGCTCGTAAAACTTTTAAATTTTGTGGATGCCATAATTAATTATAAGTGTCATTTTTGTCAAGGCCTCCATTGATACTGGATGCCATCTAGCAATTTCATTAACATTAATAAGAATCATCATTTTGGAAATACTCCAGTAGAGAGCAAATTAGACCACTAAGATGCATTTATTGTTTTAATTGTAATAATGCAATATTTAGTAGTATTAACAGATGTAATATTTATCATACAAAAAAAAACTAGAAACACAGTGAGCATGAAGCCATTAGATTGCATTAAAAATAGAAATGAACTTAAACTGGAAAATCTCTAATTTAATAACCTAAATATTAGTAACATCTAGCTGCCAGACTTTTTTTTGTCTCTTTATAATGCGTTCCTTAGCAAGACCTTATTATGTCCTTTGATTCAAAGCACTGGCCAGATTTTACATCTTGGAGATGATCTAAAAACACGTAGAAATAAGGACAGCAAATTTTATGTCAGAATTTTTAAGCTATAGTCCAGGCTAGATCTATTCTTATGGATATGATTGAGAGATAAGCCCAGTCTCATGTCCTACTGGACAGGCTGCTCTGTGTTGTGAAATGCTTTGTTACATTTCAGCCTCCACAAGATTTGCAACTGTTCTCTGAAGGTTTCAACTGGTAAAATAGCTTAGCAGCAACTAACACCATGCCTGTAACTTCCAGTGACAGTTTGTTTCAAATCTCACACTTGTGAATGATACAATCATTGTTTTAAATTACTGCTGTGTGTTATATTGGATTCTCAAGAAAATGTCAACGGGAATATGATACATTAGATAAAGTTCTATTTAACTAATAGCTGATTAAGCAGTCAGGGCTGTTTAGTAATGAGGATGTTGCCTGGGGACTCTACAGGCCTATGTAACATTTCCAGCTCTGCAGGGGCCAACATCAGTGGGTTTAGAGTACTGAGTTCAGTTTTGGGCCCCTCATTAGAAGAAGGACACTGAGGTGCTGGAGCAGGTCCAGAAAAGGACAAAGAAGTTGGTAAAGAGTTTGGAGAACATGTCTTATGAGGAGTGGCTGAATGAACTGGGGTTGTTTAACCTGGAGAAGGCTCAGTAGAGACCTTTTATTACTGTCCACAGCTACCTGAAAATAGGTTGTACGGAGCAGACATTAGTCTCTTCTCCCAAGTAACTAGCAATAGGACAAGAGAAAATGGTTTCAAATTGTGATGGGAAAGTTTAGTGTAGATATTAGGAAAAAAATTCTTCAGTAGAAGAGCCATTAGGCACTGGAAGAGGATCCCCAGACAGGTGATGGAGTCACCATCCCTGGAGGTGTTAAAAAAATGTGTAGATCTGTAAGTCCAGGAAATGGTTTACTTGTCATGGTGGTATTGGTCAGGCAGTTGACGTTCATGATCTTAGAGGTCTTTTCCAACTTTAAAGATTCTGTGATTCTCTGATCACCATTAATTTGTCCCAGCTTGGTCACCTAGGATGCTGCTTTTTGCAAAGAAGTAGAAGTATTATATAAGAGAAAAAAACAAAAATCATATGAATCTTCTAATACCTTTCTTATTTCTTTGGAAATGCACTAGCATTTATTTAAAATTCATTTGGCACCCTTGTTAGCTTAAGGAAACAAGGCAGAGAACAGAACAGGGTTTTTCCCTAATTAAATATTTACTGCTAACATCTGTGACTATGATATAACTCCTCTTGTGTCTTTTTCAAAGTCTATTTCAGAAACCTGTCTTCACTTTGGCTCCTTAAATTGCAGACATTTTTTACTTCTCTTGAAACAATTATATAACCAAAAGCACATGTCATTCTATTTCTTGAAAACGGCCCCTTTATATAAACAGGATTTAGGTTCAGGCTCAAGCTGCTGAAGAATAGAGAGTATGTTCTCTGTCATGGAAACCACATAATTGTTGTTTGATGGCTTTCCTTAAATGGAAATAAAACTTGTTTTTATATAAACAGGGAAAAAAAAAGGAAGGGTGGGGTGGAGTGGGGAAGAGGTGTCTTGTTTCCTGGGCATACAGGAATGTTTATGATCAATATAAAATGAGTTATGACATGTGTGAAGTACATAATTTTTCATGAGAGCCTGCAGAGAAGACGATTTAACAGTATGTCTTTCTGTTCTCTAAAAGGCACGTATAAGGCCTCAGAATACTATTTTCTTTCTGGATTAGATAAAAAAATGTGAGGTAAAAGCTCAGTATACTTCCTGTTTCAGCTTCTTATAGGTACTTTTAATATTTTTTGCTACTTTCTAATTTTTTTTCCATTTCTTTGACCCAGAAATTGCTCTTTGCTTACTTGTACTTTGGAATATAAACTATAAATAAATGTTTTAGGGTCCTTTAAAACAGATCTTCCTTGTCATTTATGTTGACATTCCCATGCAAATGTTGGTTAATGCTGAGATTTAAAAATGGAGGTTATTTGACTTATTATCCAACCCTGCCAAAGAAAGATTGTCGAGGAAAAAAAAAACCAAAAAACAAAACAAAAAAA
>VXBZ01012623.1:424381-447068 GCA_013399135.1 Heliornis fulica | reverse complement strand
CTGCCTGGTGGCTAGAGGGAGCCAAATCGTTGCTCAGGCACAAAACCTACCTTAAAGCGGATAATTCAAATTTCTGATGGCAACTTTGGAGTGACCCAGTACAAATTACATCAGAGCAGGCTGACAGCTCTCCCAGAAACCAGTATTGACTGAACTTTAGAAGCAGCAGCTACTGACACCCTGACACAAAGGCATAGCAGCATCCTGACCCAACCATACCTGTGGCTTTTGCCCCATTTTCAGAGAAAGGTCTTGGCACAAGACACTGAAAGATGTTTCTTTCCACTTTCAGTCTGTAAATTTCACAGTTGTCTAGGTCTACGTAGTCCAGTGCAACTGCAGCTTCCTATAGAGCTGTTACAGGAATGCTAACGACCATGCCTAAGACACATGCATTCCTGTATCCCAGAAAATGAAAGGCTCTTCCGACAAAAAAAAGCAAAACCCCTCAACAGGCTGCAGAACATTACTGAGTCTCCATCCTTGCAGATGCTCCCCAGGTGACTGTTCCAGGATCTGGGTAACCCAGCACAGCTCTGAAGCGGCACTGCTCTCAGAAGAAGACGAGACCAAGCAGAGGACCCTCTCCAACCAAAATTAGACTTCCAATTGTTCAAACCTAACCCACTTAACTTGGTGTGTACTTACAAACAAGATCCACTCCTACCCTACAGACACTGGGCAGTACTCAAACTACATCAGAGTACAATTCATGAGACATGCCCTCTATCTCTTAGATCTCAAAGTTACCAAGAGTTCTGGAGAAATTCCTCCAATAATATTAAAAACTGTCCAATCCTAATTGTTTATTAGAAGATTAATTTGCTCCACTGAAGCAAGAGGAGGAAACTCCTACAATAAAGACAAAGTATCAATTTCTCATTTCTCAGGGTTCAGGGCATTTAACTCACCTTCACAGCACATAAACCACACAAAGTGAGGCTCACAATTCAAAGATCTGCATGTCAATCAACCCCATGTACATTTACTGGCAGTAAAAAGCACTCCAATACAGAATAGACAATACAGTCCAGACCACAACAGCACAACGTAAAAACTGCTTTATTGACTGCAGTTAACATGTTACCATTAAATTATGATTCCAAGCATTAAGACAGCTGCTTACAGTAGGTATAAGCTGCCATCATAGTCACGTGGAATTGGACGAAGAGATATGAATTGCTGAGATAACTGGAATTGGAATTATTTCTGCTTCTTGGGCATTGAAAGGACGAACAGCTCATAAACAACGTAGGCTGTTCCTGCATTAAGAGACAGAAAAGATATTATCAGAACAATAAACTGAATTTCTTTCAAGTCAGTTTTCCTTTCCCAGTTTGTTCCAGAAAAAATACTGCAATAAATAAGAAATAAGCAGTTACAATCTAGACATAACACACTTCCATAGCCACATCTCTGCAATATTTTTTTTCTTGAGAAATGCATGGAGGAAAAAAATACAACCTTATAGACTGCATAAAAAAGAAAAAATATGATAAAAGGATGAGAAGTGTATTTGTGGAACTTACAGAGATGATCCTAAAGGAATGGCTACTCATTCTTACATTAACTAAACTGATGATGTTAGATCAACGTAGTTAAGTTAGAGGCTAGAAAAACACACCTAACAAGCAACACAGAGGTTATTTATAGGTAGCATCAAAGTCTGAATATATTCTACTAGTTTGCACAGTGTGTGAAACCTCAGCACATCAAGTATCACCTAACACAAGAGTCAGGCTAGCGAGAAAACTGATACATGTATGTGCTACAACTACATTTTACTTCTTTAAGAATGAGCTTTCTGAGTAATCAAGAGAAAGCTGTAACACCCTACATGAACTCTGAAGGAGTATTCAACCTACAGTATTATTAGTTGGGGTGGGGTGGGGGTACGCAGGGGAAAAGCCATTTTAAAAGCTAAACTTGAGAAACCACAAATAAATATATAGTTGGCCCAATTTTTTCTCCTCTCTACATATACTTCACATGTTCTGAGAACAGATTGAAGAAACCATGTAACTAATTTATGGATTAAAGCCCAGTCACAATGCAGATCGTATCAAATAAAAAGTATTTTAATATTAGCATGTTGGAAATTGAACCGGAGCATAAATATTTTAGTATTAGCCTTACCAAGAACTGAAAGACCCATGGTGACTTTATACAATACAGAATCCATCAAACCACCTTTAAGATGCACTGGGATGCCATTATCCTCCTAATGGAAACAAGTGACAAAAAGAAACTATATTTCTATAGAGTTCTTGCAAGACTGTGACAATATAACCAGAATTATCCAGAACAAGAGTTATTTCCCCAAATTATTTTCCCAACTCCCCAAAAGATACTAAACCTTATTCGGATTCCACTTTGTGTTTTTGAGTTTTCATTCCAGTATCAGGTGATCAGTCACTAGTAAAGTACAGTAAATTTTGTGCACATTCATTTCTGAAGCAGTGATTGGCAGGTGCCTAAACACTTCTGACACAAACTGTCAGCCCTCCTGAGGTGCACAGGATATGATTACCATCCCCAGAAACTTCCAACAGTCTTCAGCACAGTCAACCCCTGCTAAAGGGAGCAGCAAAGGAAGGAGCCTCTACTGACACCTGGTGTCCCACAGGAAATCATTTTGCTCCACCTGAAGAAAAATTCCCAAGACACCAGATCCACATGATCTTTACCCTTATCAGGGAGTTCATACTGCTCTGGAATTTAAGTCAGTCTCCAGTGCTGGTGTTTCAAACACTGTAGTTATGCAATTTATTTCAAGAGGTCACCTCAGATGTAAAAAAGACTTTCATCAGTACTTTAGAAATAAAATGTACACAATTACGATCTAGTAAAACACTGTTTTTTCTACTATCAGTGCTCACTCAATACCTGAAAAAGCTTCTGCTTCTCAGGAACTCTATTTTCAATTTGCCTGCGAGAAGCAGTGCTTATGGTCCTCTGGGAGATTTGGCGAAGACCCTGAAATAAGAGGTAAAAAATTAATTTAAAAACAGTGACATTTTTCAGCTCTACCCATGCTGTAATAGAAATATTTTCTTTTAAGAGCAAGATAAAAGTGGAAAAGAAAGTCTTTAAAAACCCAACAAAAAACAACAGACAAACCACCAAAATCCACTGGTTTTAAATCCAGTCAATCTTTAACAGACTATATAAAAGATTTATTTACTGGTTACCTAAAAAGGAAATCCTCAGGATAATTACTTTCAGAAAGATATAACAGATGTATGAATCTGCAGCATAACCTTCATAACTAGCACCCCTTAAGGGAAGTCTCGACCTCAGTGCCTCAGATCTTCACTTTAGGCACAGATGTTCCGTGTCCAACTCTAATGACGATATTTAAGACGTGTGTGTTCACGCAGACAAGGATCTTTGATGCAGCTGACCTGCTGGCTACCAGCACAAGAGCTAACCTTCACAGAGGTGAAGGAGGCACCACCACCACCCAGCAAGAGGCACGTACACGCAGAGTTCAAAGACGTCCTGCTGGGTCCTAAGCTAAGACCTGTTTCTGTAGTCAGGCCACAGAGGTGTTAGCACAGGCCAGGCAAGGAAAACGACCACCTCCAACCCTGCCGCATCTCACAGGTAAGAACCAACTGCGCCTCGATGCTGCCCGCAGTCCCCTTCAAGCAGCACTGAACCTCCCTCGCAAAAGTACCACGGCTAAAGATGCCACCACAGGGCAAACGCCGAGCCGACAGGACAACACTCCTCCTCCCCCGCCTCAAGTACCACAGGACAATATCCACCTCCCTAGCACCGGGCACGGCCGAGGCCCGACTCCACTCCCGTTCCTTCAAGTACCCAAAGCTCAGCGCTAGGCGGAGCGAGCGGGCCGGCACCCGCCTTGGAGCACTTCTCCCCCGTGCCCCGCAGCTCCCTCAGCTGCTCCCGGCGGGGAGCTGGCCAGGCGGCCGAGGGCCCGCAGCACGGGCGGACCCCGACAGAAACCACACACACACACCCCGACTCTGCCCGCCAGGGTCGGCTGCCCGCGGTGACCCCACGACGGGCTAGCACAGCGGAGCGGGCAGCTCGGCCCGGTCCGGACGGGCGGCCTCACCAGCAGATTCCGCCACATCTCGGCTCTTGGTCCCTTCACCTCCCGCCGGCAGCAAGGGCAGCGGAAACGGAAGCGGAAGGGGGCCTCACCCACCTCTAGCTGTGGTACCAGAGAGACTGCCTTACAGGGCTACCAGAGCGCCGCCGCAGCCGTTACAGCGCCGCCCTACGCCGCCAGCCGCCTCAGTCCTCCCGTCAAGGGGAGCCCCGGCCGAGGTGGTGGCGGCAGCGTGACTGGGGGCCGCGGGCGCGGAGAGGCCGGTGCCCGAGTCTGGGCTCCTGTCACCTCTCCCCATCTGGGTGGGACCTACGGCCCTTGGGAGAGATGGGGAGCCCTTGTCGAGCCACTGCACGCAGAAACAAATCCCAAGCATGTACCTGCTCCCTGCCTCGGACCGGGGTGAGCGAGTACCCCATGAGAGGGACAAACCCCGACGTCAGGTTCCCATTTCACACGCAGAATCACAGAATGACTAGGTTGGAAAACACCTTCACGATCATCGAGTCCAACTGTACCTGTCCTCTCCAAAACCATATCCCTAAGCACCTCATCTACCTGTCTGTTAAATACATCATGGGGTGGTGACTCAACCACCTCCCTGGGCAGCCTGTTCCACATCCCAACAACTTTCAGTGAAGAACTTTTTCCTAACATCTAATCTGAACCTGCCCTGGCGCAGTTTAAAGCCATTTCCCCTTATCACCTGTCACTTGGCTGAAGAGACATTACTCGCATCTCTACAACCGCCTTTCAGGTCATTATAGGCAGCAGCAAATCATAGAATCATATTATGATTAGAGTTGGGACTCCCAGAGGTCATACAGTCCAACCCCCCTGCAAGAAGCAGGGACACCCCCAACTAGATCAGGTTGCTCAGGACCTCATCCAACCTGGCCTTGAGCATCTCTGGGGATGGTGCATCACCACCTCTCTGGGCAACCTGTTCTAGTGCTCCACCACTTTTACAGTAAGGAACTTTTTTTCTAATATCTAAATCTACCTCCCTCTATTTTAAAACCATTACCCCTTGTCCTGTCACAACAGGCCCTACTAAAGAGCTTCTCCCCATCTGTTTTGTAGGCCCCCTTGTGGTACTGGAAGACCGCTATAAGGTCTTCCCGGAGCCTCCTCTTCTCCAGGCTGAACAGCCCCAACTCTCTCTGCCTGTCCTCATAGGAAAGGTCTTATCATCTTCATGGCCCAAAGTGAAATGGCAGACAGTGAAGCAATGCCAGATTTCTATGGCACACACGTCTTTGGTTCCAAAGGAAGCATATAATTGCCCTGCCAGCGAGAGCTCTGAGAAGCCTGTGTTTTTTCTGCATTGCAGACAAAGCTCCGTAACTGCCCGGTGTCGTGCTTCAGCCTGGCTCTGAAATGCCGTGCTGTCAGAACGTGGGTGCCTGGATTTGCTGCGGTTGCAGTGCGCTCTGTCTTTGGCATTGTGCTGCTCATGCGCTGGTGCCAAACCTCTTGCTTGATATGTGTTAAACACAGCAAATTAGTATTCAATCTAGTAGAGATATATAGAGCACAGCACTTCTCCATCTGATACTAAAACCATGAAGTATTTATAGCTATCTTAACTGAGAAGATTCTTAAAGATACCGCTTAGGAAAGCATAATCTTAGAGAAAGGTGTTGTAACATAGGAGGAAATTTTGTGTATTATTTAAGAAGGATTTTTCAAACTGGCAGTGGTATTATAACACTTAGAATACATTACTGCTATTGCAAGGTAGGTTTCCATTCACCACTTCCGCAATCTTTCATCTTACAAGTGCATATTATATTCATATTCTATTTACTCAGTTGTACTTAGATTCTGCTGAAAGAATCACAATCCCCAGATAAATCATGGTTACTTGTGTTGTACTGTGTGGATCATTTCCCACAGTGTCCGAATCTGAGCTGCAGCGCTGTTGTCTGTCAGAACACACTTTACAACAGAAAGGCTGCAGGTTACGTACCCATCAAAGCTGCCAGATAACTGCTCAGGGCTAGCACAACTTGTTTCTTCAGTATTGACCAATTTATGAAGAAATGAAAACTCAAGGGAAAGAGAAATGGCAACTTGCCGCCTCAGGGTGAGGGGATTTCACTAGAAGCAAACTTGGATTGCTTTCTCCTTACAGGCTAAAGTAACTTTTGCATATACTGTATGGAAGAATAATAAAATTGTTAATCAAAACCCATTGTTAAACAGTTTTGTTTAAGCCAGAATGAAAACTGGGGTGTTAATCTAGATGTTCATAAGCACTCACCATAACACCCCCCACCCTATTTTACATCTTAAACAGTAATAGAAAGGTATGTAAATGCTACTAGCAAGATTACACAAACAACTGAGTTACCAGTAAACCCAGCTCTGGAAGGGGAAACCCCTGGTGAAACACTACAGCTGAAGCTGTTTTAAATGCGTTAAGCCTCCTCCTGACTCTTGCATACCCCCTCACTTATTTTTTTTTTTCTTGCAAATAAGATAATTAGTTAAAAGCTACACTTTATAAACACCATGTTCTTAGTATAGCCATTTCTAACTTGCTTTGAGTTGCATAATACACCAAAAAATGCTTTAAAAGAACTTGATGTTTAGAACCATCTGTTGTGAAGCACACATGCACATCTGTAGGCAACCCTGGAGACAAGCATGGTTTTATTTCTTCCAAGAATATCACAGTCCAATCTTTCCCATTTTCATAACAGAATGATTGAGGTCATTCGTTACATTCCTGGACCTCTACTACTACTTAAAGCATCTCAACATTATTTTGCAGAATTTCAGCAGAAAGTACCTGCTGAGGTGCAAGTTCAGTTAAACATATACATAACTTTACTTTTAGGAGACAACTCCACCTACTTTTTTTTTTTTCAACTACTTGAGTTTCATTAATTATTGATGCCAGCTTTTATTCCTCTTTATTTCATTCTCAACACAAAGCAAGAAAGATAATTTCCCAAGTTGATGCTTTCCAGCAGCAGTTAGTATAACATTTTCAAACACTGGTTGAGCATGCCTGCAAGTGGAAGCTTACAGGAAGGTACCTTCTTATTTGAGACTTGGGTCATGTAAGGACCTGCTAATTCTTATCAGGCCATTACATAATGGACTTTAGTCTTAATTAAAACTGTCAAGTAAGATTAGACTTCACAGGTAGGCATACAAGGCAATAAGGTCATCCAAACAAATTTCATTCTAGGTAGAATGGAGGCATTTTTACATGGAAATAATTGTTTCTCAGACCAAAATATAAGATCACTACTGCAAAAAAATAACTTCTTGCAGTTGAGGTTTTTACATCAGAGTCCATTTCCACACTGCTAGAAGGATCCTCTGCCACAGACTGGCCACAGTGCTAAGGGGAGAGCAGGAAAGAAATGGGCTTAGTTTTTTCACTTTCCTCTATTTCAAAAGCGAGAATTTTTAGCAGGCTGTTCAATAGAGTTGAACTGAACTGTGGCTTTTTGTTTAGGTTTGTTTTTTCCCCTGTGAGTTTTTGGGTTTGGTTGTCCATTTGCTTTTTTGAACTCACTGACCAAGTGCCTCATTGGACAGGCCTGAGTTCAGGATGGATACTGCAGCTCTTCCTGAAGACCTCTTTTTTCTTTTAACTCTCCTTGCTTCTACAGCTAGTCAGTTCAGTGAAAGGGAACAAGCCCACGTAACACAACTTCTACATAAACCAAACTTATGCAGTACCAAGGATCACAAATTTTCAGGCAAGATCAGAAACCTTATTATTTTCATAAAACTTTGAAAATCAGAATAATTTACGGCATTTATAGTTGACTCTATGGTTATGCCTTGTACTTGGCCTTCAGGGGTTCCATTCTTTAACTAACTAGGTACATTTTGGTTTAGACTCAGTCATATTTTCCTACTAGACAGTCACTTCGACTCCATCTCTAACATCTATCTATAGAGATTGGAACCCTTACTTTCCCCACTTCACACAGGGCAGATGAAAGGTACAGTCAGTAATGCCTCCTGAGAGTCCAACCCAAATGCCAGCCACAGTTGCTGCTGTTTGACAGTCTGAAGCAGATCCACGTGCTTGCAGATATTACCTGACCCTAGACTGTCACAGCCTTTCCTCCCAGAAAGACTTCAATTAAAAATAAAGACAAGGCCTCCATTCCTTGAGGTTTAATGTTCATAATTAAAGCAAAGCCATGTTGCTGAGAACCTTGTTACAGTACCAGTGTGACCTTGGGAGGCAAAGGCTGGGAAGAGTCCTTTGCACTCCAGTTCCAAGCTGGTAACTCTTCCCTCTTACTGAACAGAACACAGGTTTACAGCTTCCTAAATAGGCTGACAGTTTTGTTTTTTTTTTAAACAAGAAACCACAAGGAAGTCGGTCTCACACAAGATAATCTGTTTGGAGAGCTCTTGCATGAGATGCAGGCATTCTTTTTTTTCCCAGATGACTCTGTCCAGGAGAGATTCCTTCATAAGCTGAACCTTGTAACAGCAGCAGCCTCCGGAAAGCTTATGGTCTCTGTACTCTGGGCACTGCCTCAGTTGGGTAGGGCTTGGAAAGCACCTACCTGACAGTCAAAGCTCCTTGTGTTTGTTGCTGAGCTCTGGTGGCAGATACGTCTGATGGATGCTGCTGAAGAACCAAGGCACTAGTGGTCAAATCAAATCCAAACCCACAACAGTGACCACCAGGTTAGGGACACTGCCCTAAGAAGAGTCAGACAGGTACGCTCTGGTTTCATCTTTGAGCATGTGGCATGCAGGCAACCTGTAAGAAATACAAAATCCAAGGATCTCCATAGTTATCCACACAGCATCAAGACAAACAATCATGAGCAAAGCAAGAGTTTACAAATTTAACATAATATTTTAAACTGCTACAAGCGTTTTAAGCATGTGAAATTCCTCAGGCATGTTCTGCCAGGCATACCACCTCAAGTATTCACTGGTAACAAGTAAGTGTGATTGTAACCAGATCCACAGAGACCGTGGTTATTATCCTGATGCACTTCACTGAGATCAAAGCAGCAACTGACAGCTCAGGTCACTGGAAAAGTAAGGTAGGGCATTGAAAAATATTTTGAGGTGAAGATAGAAAACTGCTTTGTTTTTATTTCTGAACACAGCCCAAAAAGCAACATTTCCTACTGGGTAAAAGACAGGGATTATGAATGAAGAGGAATATATTTCCATTTCAAGTGAGAAACACAAAGCTTAGAAATAAAATATTTTTAATAACCAGCAACTGGGAGTTGTCCCTTTACTTGATTACTGCACTTTGGACTAGCAACTCTTCTAGGGATGAAAGCCATCTTCACAGTTTGCATACTTTCTACCTTGCAATAAACAAAGAGACCACCATACCCTTATTCTGTAGTTCCAGCAATACAGACACATCACTGCAAATAAAATCTTAGCACCTTTTGACTATTTGAGGTCCTGTGCTGCCACAGCACACTACACAAACGAGTTGTCCTGTGGACTTACAGAAAGCTAGCACGCCAGAAATATCACCTCATTCCCCTTTATACAGATGCTCACACCTAAAACTGCTAGCTTAAAAAGATTACACAAGCAATTCGGTAAAATGGTCGCATGTTTACGCAATAAACTGATAATATTGCTTAAAGCTGGCTATAGGTTAAACTATTGGACCATATGAATAAACATTTTTATATATGTAGTCATGCAACTCACTGCAAGAGAATTCATGCTTACATGAGAACATGTCTTTTCGTCCAGAGGAGAATAAATATATGTTCAAGAACAAAGTAAAATCTGTTAGTAAATGGTTTGCAGAATTTATTAGGTCTTTTTTAATATACTCAATATTTTATCAAGCTAGTTGCATATAAAGTGATCTCCACCATATACATTACAATTTCTGTGCATCATCTAAAAAAAAAAAGTCACCAAAAATATTTTACAGATTACAGTTAACTTTAAATTAACTGAAAATTGAACCCTTGTGTAATTTAAGACACTAACCCGCACATAGTTTCTAATTGCAATATGTAAATTAGGTTTCACAGCAAGCTCAACCTGCATTTCAATGAAAAGAGGTTTCTGCCATATCAACTTTTGAATTTGTCTTAACACTGCAAAAGTTAACATGGTGTTTACTCCAAATCCAGAAAAAATATATGACAATTCCTTTGTAAAGCCTGCTCAGAATACATATGCCTCAAGAAGATTAGGAAACTCCTCCAGTAGAAGGAATTCAAACACATTTGTGCATGAAAAAAAAAATTAAAAATTTTGGATTGTTCTCAATTAACACTTGGAGCTGCTTGTAAAAAGCAAAACCAGCAAGCACAACAGGTAAACTAGTATTGGATATGACTTAAAGCACAGAAAATTATAAAAAAGAGCAGATTCTAACTGCAACAAACATCTCCCAGTTTAGAAGAAACTTTAAAAGGGACTCACACAGATATTAACAGATAGGTTTTCTGGTATCTCCATAGGATGCTTGTTTACTGGCCAGGCACATACATTGTAAATATACAAAGAATCCAGAGTGCTGAAACTCACACAGCATTTTAGGTTCAATCCTTTAACAGAGGTGGGTAGGACACAGGAAAAATATTTAACAACTTATATAAATATATTAAAATCTCAGCAAGAAATGTAAGAGCTCATGCACACAAGACAGTAAGTTGAAAAAAACAATTTAAGACTTGACTTTTCCTTTTGACAGCACTGACACCTGAATTCTGGGAAGATAACTGTACAGCGTCTTAGAACAGCCTCTCTCCACACAATCTATATGTATGGAATCATACAGACATTACACAGCACATGAGCAAGCAGCAGATGCATCAAGGGAACAGGAGCTACAGACATCACTTGGCCTGCCCAGTTAGAGGCAAATGTCAGAAGAATTGTTTCTGACACCGGCAGAGATACAATCAATACAGCTAATTGTATACCCGTCATTTTCAGGAGTTAACCCACAGTACAGAAAACAGGAGCTTTAGATAAAAATTGAGTACCCAGTCTCAGAAGTGACAGAAGCAGAGACTTATCTTTTCCAAAACTTTGTCTGTTCTGGACTGGCCTTGATGCACATGCAGTACATTTGCTATCAGAATGCAAGATTAATTGGGAATGTCTGCACTAGTGTTTCGATTTCCGTATTTGTGATGGATGATCAGCAATACAACTCCCAAGAAGAAGCAAATGGACCCAACAGTGATGTAAGCAATTCCCAGAAAGGGATTTTTGCCTCCCATCCATGAGATGGTGCTCAGGATCATTCTCTTTCGGCCATCAAAACTGTGTACAGGATAATCTGGAAAAAAAAATTTAGGAAAACAAGAAGCACATTTCTAAATTTAGCTTTATGTGCACAGGCACATTAAATTTTTGGGTCATTTTACTTGGGTTCCAAATACAAACTGCTGCCTCTGAATACTGGAAGTGCAAATATGAAACATTTAGCTGTTCTTTTAAGCTAAGACTAGTTTGGGCACTGCCAGCTACTCCAAGAAAAACGCCACATTAGGAGATGTTAACACCCTTTTAAGGGAAAAGTAAATGCACCATTTTGTGGGGTTTTTAAAGTGGCTTCAATAAAACAAAGGTAATCTAAATTTTAATGCTTCAATACATTTTGGTACAAAATGTTTCTTTATGTTCATATGGACTGTTCATGGTTTTGCAGCACAGGAAGATACCGTGGTAGCTATTTAAAAATGATCATTAAGTGTTTTCAAATGTCAAGAATTCAGTAACTATGACAACCCACCTCCTCTCCTCTCCTGCGCTTCTACCTACTCTGTAGTTTGTTCAAGCCAATGAGAGATCTGCAACCTCCAAAGTCAGTCTGTCCTTGCTTACATACCGTCATTACACCCTGAAGTTCTCAGATTTCTAGGCTACCAACTACCTCTGTTCTTTCCTTTTTCCTACACACCTCTCAGTTCCTTTACAGCAGCCAATCTAATTTCCCTTCCCTATGAAGCTAGTAATTCTATAAAAATTAGTGCACAAAGGTGGTAATATTCTACCCAATTCTCACTACCAGTTTTCAATCATAGCTCAATACCAGCTTTTTTTAAGAGTTGGAAAGAAAAATAAAAAAAGGCTAAGTCAATTTGAACTCGCACAAGAATGTATCCGTGCAATCCAGCTAAGACCCTTAACTGCCTTCAGAGGTTTTTCAAAGGATACTGTATGTGATATCCAAAGAGTATTTTCCAGCCTGTAAGGTGGGCTGTAAGTTATTCTTCCGTTCGATGAGGCGATACAGCTTGCGAAATGTTGGCAGAGCAGCAGTACGCATCCACACAATGAAGTCTTCGTTGATAAAGCCATTGTTGTCGGGCTCAGAGTCCAGCATGTACACTGGCTTAGGCCAGTTCACAGGTTTTGTTGTGCCTAGGATTAAACAAAACCAGCGATGATAAACTATTTCATACACAGGACTATGGAACACGCTGGGTCGTCAACGTTTATTCTAACGTTACAGAAAAACATATTAACTTCTCAACAGTGTGAGCAGACCGGTTGGCTCACTACTATTGCAAGACACTGGGCTATTTAAGAACCTTTTATTTTGCAGCTTAAATTGCAGTGCATATCCATTTATTCTCCTAACAGCACTGTCCATTTTTTAGACAAGTCTGCCTCCACTACATATTTACACAGCTAGGGAGTCTTACTCCACCACACTGAGACAGTTCTCCATTAGGACTGCAGCTCCTCCGCTCACTTGTTAAGAGTTTAACTACCACTGCAGGACCATGTGCAGATAAAATTATGTGGAGTACTTTAGAAGGTGCCATACCAATGCCTTTCTTTATTTTATTGGATATACAATTCTACACTCTTATTAGGGTAAGGTATCTGCTTTACCAAAGGTAGCATTGTGTTGGTAACACATAATTCGACTTTGACTAACCAAGAAACCCACATCAGGTTAAACCTGAAATTATTACATGCCTTGCATAAACACACACATACCCTTAAAGCCCTGTGGAAGATTATTCTGAGCCAAAGAAAACTCTGATTTACCAAACTGTGTTCAATCTGACAAAAGAGAGATGTCAGTCCCTTCTAATCATGAAAAACCAACACTTTTTTTTTTTAGAAAATTGCACTATTTAGCAATAGAAAAATCTAAATGAGAATTCTGTGTGAAGAGTTTCATTAAACAACTGCAGTACTTCTTTCCAAGTTAAATCCAAGTATTATAGCAGTTTTACTGGTTTCGGTTGAGATAGTTCATTTTATTCACAGTAGCTGGCATGGGGCTGTGTTTTGGATCTGTGCTGGCAACAATGTGGATGACACAGGGAAGTCACTCACCACTGAGCAGTGCTACACAGAGCCAAGGCCATTTCTGCTCCTCACACCGCCCCACCAGCGAATAAAACTGGAAAGGCAGAGGTAGGCAAGGGCTGCCATTGCTCAGGAACTCAGGTGGTAATGACCACTCATCTTCTGTTGCATCACTTTTCCCTGCATTTTGTTTTTCTCTTTGTGAGGAAAAGAAAAAAACCTCAAAACATGGTGAGTTTTACTATTAAACTGTCTTTACCTCAACCCTTTCTAACTTATACTCTTCTGATTCTCCCCCCAATCCCACTGGAAGGATGGGGAGCAGTGAGCACGATTAACAAGTCGCTGTGTGGTGTTCCGTAGACAGCCAGGGTTAAACCATGACAGCAGTGAACATAAAGATTTTTTGTATATTGGTAAAAAATTATTAAAATCAGAAGAAAGAAAAATTGGAAAAAAATTACAATAAAGGTAAAAAAAACATTAAGTCTGCAGCTTTCACTACTTCAAGAAAACCTTTTTAGCTAGCAGAGCTTGGATTTCTTCAGAGAACCACAGTATTTTTTTAACGAGGACATTCGATAAAAGTCAGTGAGGTACAACTCACCAGAATCCAATCTGTTGGAAGAGTTTTGTTATTCTTTAAAATTTCACTTTTATGTTTTTTTACCTTGGAAAAGCGCAGTTAAGTTATTTCCATCTCCTGTAGGATTCCTGAACTTTACATTTTTATCTGTCCACCATGCAATGCCTTTTTTAATCAAAGGAACAAGAACTCTTGTTTCATTGTCAATGCGGTATAACTCCAATGTATCTAAGGAGAAAATCAAATTAGAAAATCAGCTGAAGAAACCTTCATTAGACAGATAACCCTGATGGGCAATGAAACAACTACCTCCAGGAGAAACCAAAAACCCCACCCTTTAACAAGACATTTATTACCTGCCTGCCACAATCACGTGCTGTTCTGTAAGAATCAATGTATATCAGAGCACAGCGTACTATTCATGTATGATGGCTATGGTTCTGCTTCATAGCACTAACAGCTTCTCACAAGTATGTGAATCCTTTGTACTCCATCAGATTAAATTAATTCTGATAGCAATTTTGAAAAATGCAACAGCAGTACAATACAAGGTATTTATCTTATTCTGCACAATGAAAATGTGTTGCCAATTATTCTGAGTGAAGACATTATGGGTTTTGTTGTGGGTTTTCTTTTTGCTTGAAATTAAGAGAAAACACATATCAGATCACAAAAACATTAAATAATAACGTAAAATTGTGTTGTCATACCATTAAACATACTGTTGGCAATAGCTCCACAAGGAGCAATGGGTTTGTCTTCATTTGTGCGGTAAGGCTCGCATTCCTTACTTGGATTCTGGTAGATAATAAGAAAAAAAGAGGCAGATGAGTCTGTGCTAGTTTACCTAACCAACCTTTTTTTTTCCTTTATATAGTACGTCAATAATGCGTATATCATAAGCGTACCACAAAATGATCTTCTCACAAGTGCGGTTATTTAGAAATACTTCAGTTAATTTCTTGCAGAAGCAGGAATAAGATCTAAACAATACCTGAATAAAGTCAGAATCACATCATGGACTTTTTACCTTTTTAACAGAAACAGGAATTCATGTTAGAAAACTCAAGTATTCCTTTATGAAAAGATTTTTTATGTTTACATCAGTGTTACAGAACGAAACGCGTAACAGAAAATGCAAAAGGTCGGAGGGACTCTCACAGTATGCCGAAAACACAAGCAGAAAAAGCCCCCCACTAAAAAAACTCCTGTCCGTCATCAGATGTAACCTCCTGAACTCTCCCCTTTTTAAAATTTTACAGGGAACTTAGAAGTTTAAAGGGAGACTCATTCCTGACCCAGCCATAACCCAACTGTATTTCTACTGCCCACAAAAGTGAGCAAAAGGAGAGGACTGGCCCCAGACATTACACAGAGCCTTGTACAGAATACACAGTACTGTTACGTTCCAGTATCGATGATGTTCTGTACTGAACCAGTCTAGAGAAACTGATGCATTTAGCTGCAATATCCACACCAAGTGCTAGGTAACCAAATATTATTCTATACTGAAAAGAAAAATTTCACATAGAATGGATATGGACAGATACTACAGGATGAAGCAACAAAAGAGCTCAAAACTATTCAAATTTGAGACAAGACTGAAGTACTGCATTGCTGTCCACTTCATGCAATGACTGACATGAAGTTTTACAATATCGTGCAGTCATCTTCTGTGAACTAAACAAATTCCTTACACTTGTCTTCTGTTATGCAAGAAGTCTATTACTTCATTATTATTAAACTAAATACTCTGCTATGTGGCAATCAAAGCAACAGCCAGAAGTTAAGTTTCTTATTAATATGCAAGCATGAATACCTACAAGTAGCGAGCTGTTATCGCCGTTTAGTTGGCTGTCATCTCGAGATTTCACATAACGACGATGGTTTTGATAGAAGTTGGAAAGTCCATAATACATGAATACATTACTCTGCAAAAAGCAAGATGGGCAAGAAGGGTTTTCATTCACACCATGCTTCAAATTTAATCTCTTAAAACTCTGTGTTTACTTTACATTAACATTTATAAAGTAGAAGCCTCGCCTTTTCCTTCACACAGAATACTACCTTAATATAAGCTGGCGTCATGAAGTCAAACAGTATTCAGTTTCAGTATGGCGGTCACCATGCCATAAGCTATGGTAATAACACTCATCAACACTTTAACAAACACCTAACCTGTCCAATGTTAAGGCCATAAGCCTCATTATTTGCCTCAAATTTGTCAGAAAGCACTTATCTAGTATTGAGAATTCCACCTGATTTGAGTTTTTGCAAATCAGGAATAACTGATCCACTCACCAGCTATATGACATCTACAGTAAATTTAATTGTGTAGAACACAAGCATTCCTTTTGATGTTGCACATTTCCAGTTAAAAAAAGAGGCATTAAAAAACATTTCATCCCTGCTACTGAAAAAGAACACAAAAACCAGACCCAAGTTCACATGAAAAATAGAAAAAATAATTGAAAACAGAGAAAGGAAAGACTGAAGTGATACAGCTTTCCTATCAATTAAGAGGTAAACCTTACTCTAATTTCAGTTTGCAGACAGGTCAGCATACCTCAAATGAGTGTTCCAGTGTAAAATTGATGGTGCAAGTACAAGGTGGTGTGCTGTCCCAGGACACATTTAAACATTTGTTGCAGGGACTAGAAGGCTCTGTTCCCGTATAGTCAATCTAAAACAAAACCAAGTCATTAATTTACAATGGGAGAGTAAAGAAAATGGATTAATAAGTCAGAGAGGTAACACGGCATTTATTTTGCAGTCTTATTACACCTCAGCTCCAAAAGCCTGTTCAGGCCTGCCTGATGATCTCAAGAGGTCCCTTCCAACTGAAACAATTTCACAATACTGTGTATATGCTTGATTTCAGCCTCAAACAAATTTAACACTGAAGTGGGGCATTACTGCTGAGGAAAAAACAAAACAGAAGCAAACCACACCGAACTAAAAACACATCCCAAAACACAAACAGCAGATACTGCAGAAGCATGTTGTTTCCAAACACGCACATCAATATGCACACAGATCTGAGCTTTTACATGCTTTCCAGAGAGGTAAAACACTAAATATTTAATAAAAAGTATAGCATCAGAAAACTTGCTTTGCTGAACATTTTAACCATCAGAATGTTGTTGGTTTGGTTTTGGGTTTGGTTTTTTGTGTTGTTTTTTTTAAGTACTTAATGCTCAAGAACTCTCCCGAAATAGGGAAGAAAAGCCACTCATACTGACTTGCCAGGAAAGGTACAACACCAGTAGATGGACAAGGAAGATGATCAGTGTTAATCTGGCTTATGCAGTATTATCTGTGTGTAACAGCGCAGCTCAAGAAAGCACCAGTATTTGAAATTTATACATACGGGCTAGCTGGACAGTATGCGCAACACGCCCTGAGCAGCAGCCAGGAGTTCTCCCTGTGGCCCCAGCCAACGCTGCCTGACTGCCTCAGCTCTATCTCATGTATAGCTCCAGCATGTGAATGGCAGGATATAGTGAACCTGGGCTCAGCAGGCCAGTGCCAAGCAAAGCAGAAGCAAGTTTCCATCTGTCTATAAACAGATGGAGACTTCCTTCTGTGTGTTTCCACACTATGAAATTCCTATTTAGAATTTAGGCTCAGATTGGTGCAATGTATACCAAGTTACAACAAAACAGTGTAACAGCAGTGTCATTTAAACTACAACACCTATACAGTTTGGTGAGAGGCTGCTGTAAATGTTTTGCCCCGTTTTATACTTGTAGTGAAACGCACAGTCAAAATTTAGAGCGATTTATGATCTGGCATAGTACCTGTGTTAAGGTTAGCTAAAACAAACATGCAGTTTCAAAGCTCAGGATCTGAAGCCTATTTTCTTCTGGACCTTCTTCAAGGTCTCTCTTCCTGCAGTTTCTTCGATATCTATTAAGGTGTAACCCCTCCCTCAGCACTTTTCTTAGTATCTGCACTGCTGCCAGATTTCTGATTGACAGATGAGACCTACACCCCAACAAGCCTAGCTGAAACGAGTCAGCTTGAGAAGCTATTAGCTGGCACTGGGAAAGAGGATCACATAATCTTTGCTTCCTTCGCTGAACAAGATATTGAGTTTATGCTGATCTAGAAATAGCACTCCTGCAGCAGTCCTGAAGAACTCTATTTAGCTACAGGACACAGACCACCACTGCTCTCAGCAAACAATGCTATGCACCTCATTTGTTCAAGGTTAACTTGGTGGGAGTTCCCCCCATCGCTAAAGTCACCTTAAACAAGCATTTCCTTCAGAATAAACTTAAACCTCCATATCTTTGAGCTAATTCTTCAGTGTGTGGAGAAGTTTTAGATCAAGAAGAAAACTGAAATGCTCTGAAGGCTGCAAAAGATCTGAAGATCTTTTCAAAATAATTGACTAAACTCTTTGAAGCATGAAACTGATGTATACTGAAACAGAACCACGTTTTTAACACTTTAACACTATCCAAGAGCTTTCCTACACAGTAGCTGCCAACACAAAGTGGGGTTTGTTGTGCATCCACATTTACAGGTTACATTCAAAAGACAGCTTAACTAAAAGGGACAAAGGTATCTCTCCATCTCTGAGAAAACAAAGAGAACTGAAGGACTAACTTTGGGTCCATGGCTCGACCCCATGGTTCTGTCCCCAGGATCAGCCACCAGCTGAGCACAACAACCCCAAACAGACTGAGCCCTTCCCAACAAGGGATGGTAAGGACACTGGGTATACCCCAAACCTGTGGGCACTAATGGCTTTTCAGGCTGCTGGCATCCTTCTCAGTTGGTTCACATTTCTGCAATATAGAAATAACTATTGCGTAAACAAATTCTCCAAACTATTTATAATGTTTAGACTTCATATGCCATCACATATTTATCCTCCTCTGCTTGGTCACTTCTTGTATAAAAGACACCCCATAATTCTGCTCCTTGTTGCTATCCCTCTCTGTAGATTTTGCTAAGTTTCATGTAATTTTTGAGATGGGGATACTGAAACTGCACACAACACTGAGGATGACTGCAACACTAATCTACTTCCAGTTCTTCATTCCTAGCCTTTTAAAGTATGATTCTGCATTTCACAACAGCAGTCATAGCACAATGATCTGTTTCCCATACAATTAACATTTCGTATATTACTCCATTTATATAACATTTTAATATGTTTCTTATCCACTCTAAAAAAAATAATAAAAACAAGTCAAAAAATAAAAAACCTCTTTCATCCTTTAATAACGGGGAAAAATACACACACAGCTGATTCTCACTGTCCACCCAAATGAAATATTTTCATGATGGACCCAAATTGCTGTTCATACCCTTTGAAACAGAAAGTGCTAGAGAAAAAACAAACACACACACACAAAATAATTCCAGTATGCTTAAGCTGTTGGAAACCCTCCACATTTGAATCCATAAGAGCTTATAAAGGAAATCAATAGAATAACTACATTTTCCTCCTCTGCAAACCCTGCTGTTCTTACACAGTTGCAGGGACTGAGATACTAATGGCTGCAACATCTAGTTCCAGGAAAGGGTGATCTGAACTGTACATAAATATGTATTTCAGGGTCATAAATTATAGATCCTATTTAATTCCAATACACTAACTTTACAAGCAAATATACACACACATATATATATGTACACACACACACTTAAGTATGCTATTGTCTAGGAAGTGGGTGTAAATAACTACCTCTGCTTCCTCCCGATTATGTTCTTAAAAGAGCTTAGTCACTGCACCTAGCTTCTACATGTCTTGTCTCCCAGTGCTAAATTTAGAGCTGTTTGTGAATAACACTTGGAACTTACTAACAAAAGACGGCATACTAAGCACAGGAATATCTTGGTTAAGCATTCAGGTGACAGCAGTGCTTTAAACTGCATCCCTCTTGGGTGTTCAGAGCCCAAACACTGGTCTGTAAATGCTTCATCCGTTTTGTTGCTACACCTTTAGAGCCTTTTAAAATTATTTTTCCCCCCAAAATTTATCTGCTTTCAAGTTGATAATCTCACTTCCAGAATTTCTGCATTATAACACTTGATAAAACACTCATGAGGATAAGAAAACAGAACCCAAGTTTCCCCATTCTTACCCACATACTCCAACTGTCTGATCACACTCTTGACTCAGAAGTCAAGAACTCTGTCCCATTTCCCTGTCCTCATGAAAACCTGATGTGATCTGGGAGAGCTTCACGTGGCAAGAGGGATGCAAGTCTGAACCCACACTGTGAAACACGCAACCAAATGAAATCCCTTCTAATATTCACAGAATCACAGAATGTCAGGAGTTGGAAGGGACCTCGAAAGATCACTCAGTCCAACCCCCTTGCCCAACCAGGATCACCTAGATTAGATCACATAGGAATGTGTCCAGATTGGTCTTGAATGTCCCCAGAGAAGGAGACTCCACAACTTCTCTGGGCAGCCTGTTCTGGTGATCTGTCACCCTCACAGTGAAAAAGTTCTTCCTTATATTAAGATAGAACTTTCTATATTCCAGCCTGGGAAAAACATATTGATTTTCTTGAAATTAGAAAGGGTGGAAAGCCAGCACCTACCAACTGGATTCCAAATATAAATGGCTAGTACTGCTAGTACACATAAGGGAGCATCAGTCATGCTGCCAGCTCACCTGTGATTTTTGTACTGAACATTAGGTGGAAACATCTAGTTTTTGGCTACTACTGGAATTTATCATGAGTACATGATTGAGCTGCTAGGCCACAGCAATATATAAAAAAAAAATCTGTATATGCACACAGAAATAATACAGGCACAAGGAGTCATGTTTTTGGATTCATTAAACTTCATTCCATTTCCTGTTCTTATAGATCAACACAGATCCAGCCATAATGAAAAAAAAAAAGAGAGACATATTTACCCAATTACATTAATCTGACAATCATTATTACTTTCTATTGCTTCACTATAAAAATGACTATTTGAAATGCAATTGTAAAAAGTAAAAAAGAAAAAAAGCAGTTAGGATTTTTTTTACATCCATTCACTGAGAGTCCTGTTAAAAACATGTGATTGTGTTTACCTTAAATATGACTGTAACATGACAATTTTAAAGTCTATGTGCCCACGAACACTTGGCAACATTCTCTGAAGCCCTTATGTCAATTTTCAGATGTTCAGCATGACCTCAAGCCCTGACACATGAAGCAATTGCAACTACTTTTAAAAGATATGCTTATATATAATATTTGGACACTGTAAAATATCATTTGGCTTTGGGGTTTTTTCATTTTTGTTTTTCTCCTTGGCTGGAATTTTAGTTCTCAATATAAAATGAAAGTGAACCTTATGGTCTTCATAAATCATTGAATACATTTTAACAGAAATATGAAAATATAATACCACGTATTGCCTGCCTCAGTATTTCTTTAGTTAACTGGGTTTCATTGCCACAAGACTGCTATCACTAGCCATGCCACTGTCTTAAACAGTACCTATTTGAAAGCGACTGCTTGCTCTGAGAACTACATTTGATCCACAAAAATGAATATTGTCCAATATAACAATTTAACACATACACTTCCCCATCAATCTTGGTCATATTAGTTCACGAAAACGAACTCTAGCCATCAATTTGCTCTTCAAGGTGGTCCCCTAAACTCTCCAAGTCATTTCCTTACAACGCAAAGCGATTCTGTTACCAAATGGATGTAACAGTGATCAAGGATTTATTTTTTTGTTAATGCTCTGCAACTTTCCACGGAAATGCTGGATAATTATCAGACAAAAATGATTAGAAATGTAATTAGAAAAAGCTACACTCTTTGGTCTTTGTTTCCAAATTTACTCCGGACACCCTGTTCTCCCATAGAGTACCTAAAACATCAAATCGTCAAGTCACATGCCAACACATTCACCACAGTTTTGCCCTGAGACTACAATTACTTCGGGACGTTTAGAGATACGATCCATTACCACGAGCTGTCCCGAGGATGAGGCACACACTGCCCGCACCGCCCACAACCATGCTTCAGGACTTGCACTGGTCTGCGGCGACCAGACACCGGCATTACCCGCCCGGGAGCCCCGCCGAAGCTGACAGGAAGGCTTCACCCGATGCGGAGGACACTCCGCAAGCTCAGTGACTGCTGAGGTAAACCTCGGCGTGTTTATTAGAGTACACACGTTAAGCGGAAGCGGGACGGGCAGGACAGGAAGGGCAGAGTACCGACCTGCAGGCAGGGCCGGCGGCAGACCGCGCACGGAGGAGTACGCGACCCCCAAAAGCGCTCGGCCGGCTCGGCCCGAGCCCTGCGCCCCATGGGCGGGCTCCGGGAGCTGCCCAACCCCGGCCGGGCCCTGGCCCTCACCAGGCGCCTCTGCCCAAGAGCAGCAGGAGGCACCTGGCCCCCGCCCCGCGCACCTCGTACTCGCGGATGTTGTTGGAAGTGACAAAGATGCCGATGCCGATGGGGATGAAGATGAGGCCGATGATGAAGAAGGCCGGCAGCACCGTGCCTGCCGTCAGGATGGGCTGCCAGGCCGGCAGCCGCTGCTGCTTGAACGCCGTGTTGTCGGGCTTGCGGGTCTTCACGGCCCCACCGCTGCCACCCACTGCCCCGCCGCCCGGCACCCCGACGCCACCCGAGGGGTGCCCATCGGCCTCCTCCTTGGCACTGTAGTTCACCGCCATGACCCGGCCCACCGGCACCGCCGGCGACACCAGCAGCCCCGCACCACCCTCCCCCCCCCTCTCTCCCTTTCTCTCTCCCTTCCTCTCT
>VXBZ01012623.1:408046-424363 GCA_013399135.1 Heliornis fulica | reverse complement strand
CCCTTCCTCTCTCCCTCCCCCAGCACGTGACCAGAGGCCACCGCGCCTGCGCGCTGGACCGCAGCAGCAGGAAAACGGTGAGCGCGTACCGGGCTGATGACGCACCCTGTGACTGCGCCCCGCCGCTCCCAGCGGCGAGGATAGCCGTGACTGCCTTGCGCATGCGGGGAAGCGGACTACGGGGGCGCTAGAGAGGCAGAGCCGCGCCTGCGCGCTTCGCCTTTTTCCGGCCGGCGAGTAGCGTCAGCGGGCGCAGGTGCAGTGTTGTTTAGCGTGCGGGGTGGGGAGTGTAGTGGAAGTGGTTCCATATCCTTCCGCCGCATCGCGGCCTCCCCTGCAGTCTGTCCTCAGTCAATGGTCGGGGGCGGGCGCCGCTGGTGCCGTTGGATTTGCTGCGTTGCGCGAAGCACTGCGTCGCTTCCCGAGCCCTTGCTCTTCCGGCGGCGCAGGGCCCGGTGAGGTGGCCAGCCCCAGCCGGCCAGCGGGTCCCTCCGCGGGGACGGCCTGGCTTCGTCCTGGGCCAACGGAGGGTTGGGGCTTGCTGCCGCTATTGCCCTCCCTGTGCCGCCGCGATGAGGCCGGACCGACCGGCGGCGGCTGCTGCGTCCGAGCGGAGAAGTCCTGTCCCTGCATCCGCGCCCCCCCCGTCAGTGCTTCAGGAGCACCCCCGCTCCCACTTCCATCAGCAAAGGGTTGCTGAGGAAAGGCAGCATTGCAAATGGAGAAACTGAGCTCCCTGATCATAACTGGGAACAGCATCGGTGCTGCTGTAGAGACCTAATAATACAGGTCATCCCAGCAAAGCTGGAAGAGTGTATCTTAACGAAGCCGTTCATACCAACAACCATCACTGTTGGCAGTTGTTCTGAGATATATTCGTGCTGCATTGTCAGGAGGTTTGAGTGAATCACGAGTGCAGCGAGTGCACATATGTTGTTGTCTGAATTGTTCTGGGGTTTTGTTTTGGGTTTGTTTTTTTTTTTTTTCACCTTAGGAGCTAATTCAGCATAACTCATTAAAGCAGTATTAAAGTAAAGTATGTACTTGTAGCCGAGGATACCTGCTTGCTTTATCAGGCATTGCCCAGGGCTGTGTAACATGTATTTCTCACTATCGGCACTTTCACATTACAGTTTGTTTTGTGAGGACAGTCTAGTACAGACAGCATGGCTAAAACCCACTTTAAACAAGTATTTCTGTATTTAATTGATTTTACGAAAAAATAATTAAAACTACTTAAATAATTCTATAAGCATGTAATCCCATCTGAGACTAGGTGCCTGTGGAACGGCTTCCTTAACAAATTATTATTTGGTTCTCCGGAGAATCGAAACCATCGACGAAAACCACTGGGGGGAGCAAATGCCTTGTGCAAATGCAGTCGGCAACTCGAGAGACCTCTCTTCATAGGCGTATAGGAAATTCAAACAGACATCTAAAATATAATTAATTTAGTGCCTAGATAAAGATTAATCATATTCCTTGTGTCATCTGTGCTAAAGCTGTATGTCATTCCTAATTAATCCTTTCTATTATCCTGCAGGCTCTACCTTTGCTGTCATTCCTCTAGTTAAGCCCCTTGTCCCTATGATCACCCTTTACTGCATTTTGCTTTCAATTAGCAGCTTTAACTATAGTGATTTCTACTCGCACAGCCTCACAGAAATCCAGTGAGCTCCAGCCTGGTATGCCAAGGGAACATGACGGTTGTGAGATGGCAGGAAGTTTCTCTGGAAGCAGGATAACCAAGGGGCAATATCGGGGATTTGGGAACCTCATGTTGCCACTTATGAGAGGACTGGCAAGAAAGGGCATATCAGATTCGGGTGGGAATCTTCTGCAGTGCTTAAACTGCGTGCTGTTACTATCTGTGTTACAGCTCTCTTCAACTGGTTGTATCTTAGGCTGGGTGTTTGCCTGTTAGTGTGGCCTACTCATACACCTTGTACTGTGACAACTGTGTTCATAAGAAGCAGGGTTTTTTTTCTTTTTACCAAAAATAATTACATCATCGGTAGCATAACTGGATGCAGCCACAGGGTATGTCTTACTTCCATTTGCAAGAAAAAGTATCAACATAAATGCTTCAATATATTGGTTTTACTTTTTCACTGGTAAGCTAAGGTCTTGGTTGGGTATTACGCCACAATTTTACATTAAGGCAAAGTCATTTATATACAGGCAAGTACAGCCAACAGATTTCACCTTCATGAAATTTGACACCAAGGTACTATGCAATGCTGTGCACTTCACATTGGTTTGTGTGCAGGTATAAGACAAATGGGTACAGAAAAAAATACTGATGAAAACAAACATTTATAATGCTTCTTTTTGATATGGGGAATGCTGAGCTGATTTATTAGGCATTGACTTGGCAATGAGGGCTACACAGACATCTTGCATAATCAAGGCCTCAGTGCATCCATTTATTTATCTCTGGCAAGGAAGAAGCAAGTATGTGTGAGACTGCCTAGGAATGAATGCTAAAATTACAAAATGTGAATTTGAAAACTGAAGTCTGTTCTCAGGGGTATAAAATGAGCCTTAAAAATCTACAAAATTTAATATATAGTAGTTAATCTAAAAGACCACCAATTGGCTTTTACTTTTAATTGTGTTCCATTAAGTTCCTAAAATTATCTTCTTCTAGAACTTAATCATATCATATTGTCTCCTTGTTTCTTGTAAATCATTAATACTTTGTAAAATAAAACCTGATGAAATAAAACTTTATGCTGTTAAACTCACTAATATTTAGAATAGGCAAGGGAAGTGAAATGCATTAACTGCCGAATAGATTATTTCAGGGAGAAAATCTAAAATAAAAAGTTTTCAACTTAAATGCTACTGTTCAGAAGAGGAGAGAAAACCCAGCATTTCGTGTTAGGAAGTGGAAAATTCAGGGCAGTAACCTCCATTTGATACCTTATTTTCTGCCTGAGAAGTGGTTCTACAAAACAGGCAGTTTCGTCGCTGCTTCTTTGTGTCCAATTATGTTTCATATAGAGGAAAAAGGAAAATTCCCTGGCTGTGGAGTTTTCCTTTAGAAATCAAAGTATTTGAGATTTTTTTAATAGATTGAAACTTTATCTTTTATCACCTATATTTATACTAACACAAGTCTTTTAAACCACTTTAGACAGTAAGAGATCCTTAAGAGAAAAGTAGATGTTTTGCTGTTTTACCTATAGCTCAAGGTATCATCTACATTGTCTTAGTCTGAAAGCATTTAATTTAAAGGATTACTTCCTTTAAAGTGACAGTAGTCATTAGAAATTAGTCACACCTTTAGTTTGCATTAATAGAGTTCTTCCTGAGTGTCTCCAAAATGCCTCCCAATTATGTGGCTAATGCACTTTTTTTGATTACTTTAGATTCACATCCAAATGAGCTATCACAAAAAACTGACCATAACTTAAATACATTGAAGACTAAAATCCACCCTTTGCACACAAGAGTTTTATTCTCCGGGCATTTCTAGGAAATACTTTAGCTGCTTGCCCAGTGTCAGATCTACATTATTATTCTACCTGAAAAACTATTATCAGTGATGAAATAGTGTGTATCTTTAATGACCAGGGTTACCAGTCTCCTACTCCAAAGTGCTACAGTTCATAAAAAATATTTTAAACTTGCAATGATTTCAAATACACCAAAACTATATTTGTGCTTTAAACAAATGTTTATTTTGTAAAGCTTAAAAGCTTCATGTATTTGCAAAACCATAACCATTAATATATATATCTTTAGGACTCTTAAACCAAAAGAGGATGATTTACACAATCACACAAAATTAGCTTTATATTAAAATATAGACAAGGAAAAATAGTTTCCACTTTGATGATTTGGACCTTTTAAATCTAAACTCAGATGCAGAGTAAGATTTTACTTCTATCATACTCTTATTTAAAAGTTGAAGTTTATTTCAGGCATGTCACAGTCACTTTCAAATAGTACTTTCATTCCAGATGAGCTTCTTTGCATGGAGACATTTTGATTCCCAAGTATTACTTTGAAAATAGATCTGGGTCACTACAACAATGCACAGCAAATTGACATGTGTCACAATCCAAACTTTATTCACCTCCACTGTATTGCTCTGAAAGCTGGAATTCTTCTTGACTCACTGTAAAATGGTTTACAGACATGCTGTTGGCATTCACTGTCTGCCATACGGAAAAAACACCCACACAAACACCTGGGTGTATCAGCTGAATTATAAACTATACCAACAAAATTACTCTTTCCCAAGGATAAGCAGCATTTATTTTGATTACTCAGTGTAGCTGTATTAGCAAACTCTTTGCAGTGCTGAGCAACTCCAAGAAAGTTTAAACAGGTCCCAGAATAGAAGGAAGCATCTCTCATGGTTGGGAAGCAAACTAAACCATGAAGACCCAGTTGACTACATAGCAGTGCGTTATTATGGCTTCAAAGATGAACTGGCCTCCTCATCTCTGTGGGACGCTGAGTTAATGCACTCTTTCTGGTGCCCCACAGCACATCTCCTGTGAGCAACACTCTTCTCCCTTCCAAAAAGTAGTTTCTCCCAGCGACTTCTGCAGTTAAAAAAATCTTCAGTATTTTAAATACATGCTGGTGATTTAGATTAAATATCATTAATTAGGAAATGTATTAGAAAAAAAAAAGGCCCTGCCTGGGTTGTATCTGGCTTTATATAAAATTAATTTAAAAATCGTTTGAAGTATAGCTGCCACAGATCTCTCTGGATACTATTTCAAAAGCTATAGCCACCGGTGTAAAACACACGATTCAGCGTACTGCAGAGTGCTTGGTGTCTCATTCATACAGTCCTGCTCGTCCTGGACTAAATGTTCTGATTATACTGGTCCAACATCTCTGCCAATGTGGTCCAAGCACAAGGTCAGATGCTGTTACATCATAACAGATGATAGATCCCCTCTCTCCCTCAACGTCTGGATCGGTTTTACTGCGTACATCATTGTGACACCGCAGCAAAATGCCAGTCAGAAAAAGTCACTTCCAAAGGCATATGTTCTGGCCCTATAGACAAATATCTATATGAGGATCATCAACCTTAATAAATTAGGGCTAAAATTCAAACACTTGATTACATTTGCATAGTTGTGAAAATTTATTAGTTGCAATGTAATGAAAATCAACTTTTTTGGTACAGGCAGAAGTAAAAACATACATTATCTATAAAAAAAATAAAATCACAGCTTTGAAAACTGGCTTACATTGCTTAAAATGAGTAAATCTCGTTGGTTTTCAAGGCATCAGACTTTAATACTTAAATTTATGCCAAACCATCACACAGTGCAAGAAATATTCTGCAATAGTACAAATTCCATACAGCAGTCTTCAGAGTATTAATCTCATGGCGGCAAAAAAAAGAGCACTGAATATCTTTCCATTTACACACAAAACATTGCTGAAGTTAAACTTTCCTTTCTTTACATACTCTATTACAAAAATATCAAATTGTGAATTTGACAGTGTATCCTACAAATAAATGCGCCGTGGACAACAGGAATTGCAACTTTGGGAAGGTTACTTTACAAAGGATATTATAAAAAATAAATTACTTGGCAATCATCAAACAAAACCAAGCACGTGCCTCAGGCTTTGCAAATAAAAGTGAAATTCAGCTGGCAGGCAGCCTGCTGCTCTCTTTCTCTCTGACTATGTACTTTCCAAATACCAGCAAGGTCCTCCATTCTTAAAGCTCTACTGAGAAAAAAATGATATAGTATTTGACAGAAGCAAGAAATACTTCCACAATCAATCAGTAGCACAAGTGACCCTGGTGTTGATGGTAGAGAGCTTCTACAGTGATCCATCCAACTGGTAAGGAGGGTAGTGCACACAGAGAGCGGATAGTGGGGGCGGCAACTCATCTAGAGTTCATGCGTAACTGGTGAATGATGACACTCTCTAAAAGAAAAGATAGCAAAACATTTGGGTTTATGAAACGACAATTACATGGCATGTTACTTTAAAGAAGAACAATTGCATTGGCAGTGCAAAGCATTTTTCTTCTAGAAATGGCTCATAGGCTTAGTCTCACATCACTGGTTGATAAAAATTGTCCCTGCTAATGCTGCAAAGGGAAACTAAATTAATACTAGTCTAGGGCTTGGAGGCCCTTGGCTTCCACTTCATCATCAAGACCATTAGTTGTTCATCCACATGGAAAAAGACTAAGGTAGTTGTATGGATTAAACTGCAGGAGCACCATGGTTCCAGTCCCACACCTGAATCGTGCAGAGGAAGACTTGGAGTTGGGTATCTTGTCTCCTGTCTCAGCAAATCCATCATATACTGGAAATTCTGAAATGGGGGTGAGGCAGAGGTATGAGGTCAATTCTCACTTTTAATTTAAATTTGGCTTAGAAACCCACACTGGTTTTATTCAGTGAGTTTGCTTGAATTTTGTTACCGACTTCCATGGGGACAAGTTTCAGCCAAGCATGCAAAATAAGGCACTGGCATTGTCTTTGAAAAGCTGTGCTTAACTAACTCTGCCTTGTGTGTAACACAGGAGATCCCTCATCCTCTGATGAAATACTAATGACATGGTCTTCTGTTCTATTTATATATGCTGCTCTTACAGGCCACTTTTTAAATGTAAGAGTCAGTGGCATTTCTGTCTGAAAAGATGTAATTTATGCATTTCAAATAACATAACTGTACCAGTCCTAGCTAGAGACAGAGCATAATGCATTTTCAGACATACGTTTTTCTTAATTGATTTTTTTCTGTTTTCTTCCTTAAGATCCCTTCCCCTCTTAATACTCTAGATTTTTCATATTTACATGACCCAAGAAATTACACTAACCATGTAATTACTCGCTTTTACATTTGTATTGACTTCTGCCTTTGCCAGCTTCCCAAATAATAATTACAAGATATTTGATTAATTTGCATTATAAGAGGAAAGTCAAAATGTTTTCCATGTACTCTTAATGCCAGGACTTTGACACTAGATGGCAGATTTCAGCGATGGTTTTCATGCATGGTGAATCAAAAAAGCAGGGCTAAGGCAACATTCAAGAACATATCCTAAGGCAAATGAAATAGTAGTATTTCCCAAATAAAAAGTATTTACTTTCCATGTAATTTATCATTAACAACTTATTTCCAACAAGATGCACATACCTGTTTTCCCAAATTAGAAGCAACGAATGCAAATACCAGAAACTACAGTGAATATTTACCTTACAACTGGGGCTGTTCTATAACTTCATACTCTTGAGGAACATTATATAAAAAGGTGCATTTGCTTAATATAGGATTGCAACTTCTGGTGAAATCTCCCATTTACTTTCCAATGGGAGTCACACAAACTTTATACAAACCTTTTTTTTTTCTTCTTTATATTCACTGTGAGTTTTTATATTAATATGGACCACAGATACAAAACTTTAAGCAGGAAAATGTTCCTTATAAGGGCTCAATTACTGAATGAAAGCAAAACTGCGTTAAGCTTCTGAATCAATCTTCCTCCTACAGACCAAATATCACAATTATGCAGAGAGAAGCAGAAGAAAGAATTTTTTAAAAAATCAAACAATTTCCACTTCTAGCATTTGTTCATTCATTTGTTCATTCATTTCCTTAGTTTTTCTAACTTTTTATTTTTATTTAAAATGTTTAGCTATATAAATAAATGTGTTTACCCACACCCATGTTGTAGTTACTAAAAGAGGTGTACAAACAGTTATTAAACTAAAACTACAGCGTAGATTTTGTTGGCCTAACCTCTGCAGGAACATGTCTGCATCTGTAGGATATTATGTATATTTTTCTGGGGCTATAGATGTGAATATTTCACGGTACTATGAGTTCGCTTGATCAAAACTATTTTAATGACCAGAAAAGAAAATGAAGTTAATGTAAAACTGGCAATTCCGCTTTCAGTCCCACTGATGCAAATCTGCACTTCTCCGGGAAATACGTCACTATCTATCAGAAATACCAGTTCATATAATGAAGCACATCAACAGACATTTTAACACATGGAGTTTAATGTCTTCTTACAATATATACAAACAAAACCAGATAATACAAACATTTATATATTGCAGACAATGCACAACAGAAAAGAATCATATGTCAGTATATTTTTGAAATCCCACTGAAGAGTTTTTAAAGTGAGGAACTATTCATACCTGAGTGATTCATACCCAACTCTCAGAGCTGATCACTCTATATCTGAGAGTGGTTAACCCTGATTGCATCTTCCAAAAAGCCAAGCAAGAGCAGTGTGTAGGTAGGTAGTAAGAGACATTCAAAGTGAAGCTCTCATCTATAATGAGAAACATTGCATACAGTTTTGCCTCAGAGCACAAAATTAAGAGAAAGGGGGTAACTCACACTGACGTAGGGAAGAAAAACATTCCCATAAATGAAAACAAGTTCGAAAAATGAGCTCACAGAAACCCCTGGCAGCAAACTACAGGTTTCAAACCGACTCAAGGAAATTGGCCACTGACGTGTGATGGGAACATTTAACTGGTCTGAAAATTGTTCTCACTCTTGCAGCTTAAGCCAAGTACCTGAAACCCAGCAGGACAGTAGCTTGCTGTCTTTGAAGACATGCTCTTCCACTTCTGGACGGAATCGCTGAAAATTCATGTATACATTGGGCACGTCTTAGAACATGTGTAGTGTATTTCAGACAGTTAACATATGATTTGGCATCCAGTTGGCATGAATTAACATATTAGCATGACTTTAGAGATTACTCACGTGATGCTAATCACTGTGTGCTGTGAGTGTTTTGAGGTTTCGATGTGTTAACATGCATATTCTATGGGCATGTTTAGAAGAGTCATGGTGATGTCTGTTTGTTGAAAAATCACTCTAATCCGTGTCATAAATGGAAAAAAAAAGGTGGGCAAAATTAGTAAAACTCTCTGTTTCTCTTCTTTTATTTATATAGCAAGTTTGCCGATCAGAAAGAAACCCCCCAGGCATTTGGGCTGAAGTTCTATGCTTCCTCATTTTGAGTCACACTTACTCAGATCTATGGCTCTGCTAATGACTACATGAGCAATACTCATATGTAGGAGTAATTCAGGTGATGGGATCTAGTCTAGAGAACACAGTGGAAAACTTACTAGGAACTAAAAATCTGAAGAGCTGAGGGTGCACCTTCTCAGTCTGTGGGTGCCACTTATGAGTGGGTTGGCATCTTCCCTGCTCTTCTGCCTCTCTACCTTACTGCTGTCCCAAGCTGTATGTACCCACTGTTGAGCTTGGCGTACCACAAGTGTTTACATGGCCACACTGCCAGCCAGAACAGGACACCTCTCCAGCTGACACTGAATCCTACCAAAAATAGCAGAGATTGCTTCTCAGCCAGCTCAGTTCCTGATGAAGCACTGTAATTAGCATTATTACTCCAACATCTTACTACTGAAACTGTTCCACTTCATTAAAAAACAGAACAAAACTGTTCCACTTCATTAAAAAACGGAACAAAACAACAAAAAAAATCAATACAGAGAAAAAGGTAAGAAGAAGGCATGAGGATAAGTCATTCTACATAATCACCTAGGGAGTGGAAGGCTTGGTTGCTGCACTGTAATCCAGTAATGTAGAACACACAAGAAGCCCTGTAAATAAAGGCCCTAATATTTTCCAATGGATTGGTGTCTCAGAGTTTGATTCTTTGGTGCCTAGTAAAATCTGAGGTCTGAACAAAGTTCATTCTTGTGTTATTTCTTACATCACTCTCTTGTGTTCATTCTTTGACATTGTATGAAGGCGAGGTCATGCTACATTCCTTGTTACAGTGGGGCTCTTCTGAGCTCTTGCTCCTCCTCTTCATTAAACTGTCAGAACTTCTTACTCTGGAGACCTCTATTGCTTAGGCAGATATGGTTGAAATTGGTTGATGTTTTCAATGTTACTCATCAATGAAGGACAGACAGAGGGATGGATGAACACAGCCTTCTTTTCACAAAAGGCCAGGCTCAAAAGCAGCCTTTGGAAAAGGAACCAGAACTAGGGGCTCCCTCCCCCTAGTTCAGCACCCTGACCACTCAACCACTCTCTTGTTTCTGCTCAGTGAATGTCGATTTTTTTTTTCCTTCATCTTTCCCTTCTACCTTTAATGAACAAGAATCTCAAGTCAATTAAAACAGATGTCAAATAATGTGTATAAGTACATACCTAGTTTTAGCTAACAGTTAAACCTGTTGCCTAATACCAACTATTTAGGCTTCTGCTGTGGCGCAAAAGACCCTTTTTGTTGTGCTGCTGCTGGGAAAAATAACAGGTTCCTCAGTCTGACCTGCCTGGAATTTCTCAAGCCCATCTCACAAGACCCTACTGACCCTACAAAAGCAAATCACTGGATTGTGCCTGCAGTTCTGGTTCAGTTGTGCCAATTTGCGTGTCCTGGATTTCAGATACTGTAAGGCTGGCTTGTTCCTTCAGGTGAATTAGTTTCTTAGATGTTGAGCAAAACAAATTTTCCAACCAAAGTCATGTGTAGAATACCACCTTGGGTGCAGCAACAGTTAAATAAGTAAGTTTCTTTGAAATGATGATCTGAAAAAGAAGGCTTAAAGCAGCTGTAGTTCATCACTGTATCAAGCCACATTAGATTGGGGCTCATGTTCACAATATTATTTCAATGACTGTTTTGACCTGAAGACTTGCTTCAGTTCCAGTATTTGGAGTGAATATCCAGCACAAATCTCTTAAAAATGTGTTTTCTTCAACCAGCTGCTAAAAATGTCTATATTACAATAAGAACATTCAGAACTCAATTTATTGACAAATCAAGGCTTTTAAATGATAGCAATTAGTTGAGAGGATGTGATGTATTTCTGGCGAGGTAACTCACATTGCTTGCTAATTCCAAGTTTTATCTGAAATACTGGCAATTCAGCATTATGAAAAATGCTACTAATATAAATCTGATTTACAGATGTAATAAAAACTAGAACCTTAAAATGAACAGGTATGGCAGGTGCTATATGTGTAAAAATTGACACATTTCTTTTCTGACATGCTTTTACACCACAGAAAAAATGCGCTTCACATGAATAATAAAATGCCAACTTTATGCTGGGATGATGGCCGTATCTTGATCTTAAATTGTAGAGCAATGAAAAGTGCAGGCTGAAGACTAAACATTGCTTGGTCTCATAATTTTCTTGACCTTCTGTGGCAGATTCTTCCATCAAATCTCTTCTCCCAGACAGAAAGCCATTTAATATTTCACCTCCTGGTGCATTTTCTTTTCTGTGAATTGTATTTATTATTTATTGGTGGTCTTCCTGCCTTGCCGTCTGAAAGCCATTCCTAACCACTGGGTCCTTTACAGCTTCCTGCGGTGGTTAAGGTATTATAAAAGCTTTAAAACCCTCATTTATCAGTCTGCTCAGCTCCATTTCTTTGGGTTGTGACTTTCTTCTGTGGAAATTGATCGCTTAATGGAAATTCCCTGTAATAACTTTACTGCTATTAAATAAACAATCATAACAATCAATCATCAGCATCCACACCATGTCCATGCTGGAACAATTCCTTAAAACATGCTTAAAAATGCAAACATTTAAATGAGGAAATCACAGAGAGAAGGAAAAAGGATGAATCTCCATGGTATTGTGAAGTGGTCTGCATTTAAGACACACTATTTCAAACAACAGAGAATTGAGAGTAACTTCTATTCCACTGTCTGTACCTGAGCTCTGCCTTTAGATAGCAATTTCTGCCAGCAGCAGTCTGTGTTTACTTCCCCTCTAAGACATAAGGATGCTTGGCAACCAAGGTTTAAATATAGCACAAGTCCATCCAACCAGAAGGAGTGAAAACCTAATGAAGTCAACGGGAGTGATTTGCTTCACAGCCTTCAGCGGTCTTTGGAGCAGGCACAAACAAATTGTATTGATTTCAGGCAGATCAATGTTTCTCGAGTTTTTTTTAAGGCTAAACACCTTTTGTCTCACTTGCCTTCATCTGACCCGAGCTGGCAGTATCCCAGTGTGTGTAAGGCACGGACCTGGCTCCAAGTACCATACTCTAAGCACAAGTGTTAACCCCCTCTTGAAGAAATAAGCTGCTGCTTAGCACCACTGCTGCTGAACATTGTGCAACTTCCCTACCCCCCTGAATTCTGTAACCACCTTCAGAAAGAACCTCGTTGCTGAGAAACGCTGATGCGGATGGGAGGCTCCTGGAGAGAAGGCTGGCCACAGGGTGCCCATCCTTTCTCTCGTCCCCTCCCTCCCGCACTGGAGGGACTAGTTTTTATTAAAATAGGACCTCCAGTGGGCCGTCTCCTGGTGCCATATCCCTAGACAACTGTGGCATCTCAAAAGCTGTGATCACAGGCAGGAGGGAGAGTGCCCCATGCAGCAGCGAAGGTGGAAAGTGACATGTTAAGGTGGAAGACAATCTAGTAAAAGTGACCAAACTTCTTTCGATCTATTAAAAAGTGACAAAGTCTATCATTACAAAATCCTGGGCTAGATTAATAACCTAATGCAGCTGCCCCATCCTCCCTTCCCAGCCTGAAAATATTCCTGGCGTACAACTGCCTTGGAATGGCTTTTTTTTTAAGTTATTTTTTTAAAACTTCAGTAAGAAAACAAAAGGACGTTGTTACTTAAGTAGTCGGTGCACACACTTATTAGTTTGGTGTAAGTGACAACTGCAGGACTCCATTAGTACAGGCACATGTGAGCAACTACACAGACAGGGGTCTGACTTCCATGGTAGTAGTAAAACCTGCAGAACATACCCCCTGAGCCACCGCCCTCAGCCCTGACCCCCGCCCAGGGAGGCAGAGCTGCTGGCTGAAGATTTCTTCAGTTCTATTTTCATAGACTGAGTCTCGGCACGAGGCTCGAATTTTGTCACATTTCCTGCTCCTGGGGCTGCCACTACTGGCTTTCCTGCTTTCATACCTTTTGACACAGGAATGCGGGTGGGTGCTGGTCTCGGGGATGACCCATCCTGTCCTGTCTGCAAAAGAGTGACAGAAAGAAATTACATGGATGGAGATTTCCTTCTCATACATGCTCATCTTACACCTTTCATTTCTTCTTCACTTACCTCTCAAGGAACACTGAGGTATACATATCTTTCCCTAAAGAGAATACTTATACCCATGACAAGATTTAGACAGGCTGGAGAGCTGGGCAGGGAGAAATTTAATGAGACTGAACAAGGGCAAGTGCAGGGTATTGCTTCTGGGGAGGAACAACCCCAGGTACCAGTATAGGTTGGGGATTGGCCTGTTGGAGAGTAGTGCAGGTGAGAGGTACCCTGGGGGTCCTGGTGGACAGCAAGATGTCCATGAACCAGCAATGTGTCCTCTTGGCCAGGAAGGCCAATGGCATCCTGGGGTATATTAGAAGGGGAGTGGGTTGTAGGTGAAGAGAAGTCCTTCTCCCCCTCTGCTCTGCCCTGGTGAGACCACATCTGGAATATTGTATCCAGTTCTGGGCCCCTCAGTTCAGGAAGGATATAGAAGTCCTTGAAAGAGTCTAGCACAGGGCCACCAAGATGATGAAGGGAGTGGAACACCTTCCTTATGAGGACAGGCTGAGGGAGCTGGGTCTCTTTAGCTTGGAGAAGAGGAGACTGAGGAGTGACCTCATTAATGTCTATAAATATGTAATGATGAGTGTCAGAAGGATGGAGCCAGACTCTTCTCAGTGATGGCCAGTGATAGGACAAGGGGAAATGAGTCCAAGCTGGAAAATAGGAAGTTCCATCTGAATATAAGGAAAAACTATTTCTCTGTGAGGGTGACAGAGCACTGGAACAGGCTGCCCAGAGAGGTTGTGGAGTCTTCTTCTCTGGAGACATTCAAAACCAATCTGGACATGTCCCTGCATGATTTAATCTAGGTGGTGCCACACAGACAGGGGAGTTGGACTAGATGATCTTTCAAGGTCCCTTCCAACTCCTGACATTCTGTGATTCTGTGACAATCCTGAGAGGAAAATGTGCTTTACCTTCTTCAGCATGCGATAGACACAAATGTTAACAGTGACAACTTTACCATCTCAGTTAATTCCTAATGTGACATTTTTCTCTTCAGATACCAACAAAGGCTTTGATCTCACAAAAGAGAACACTTTCCGTAAGATCCTGGGCTCCTAGTTAGACCCATCTGCTAATCACTTAAATTCTGCAACCTATGACATGTGAGACAAATAACACTAAATGGCTGAAATAGACTGGAGTAGGGGTTCGTGTCAACCACATTTGCACATTTACTTAAAAATGCTTTTTTAAAATGCTCCGCGAAAGAGCATTTTTCTCTCTCGAAGGATTTCCAGCCAGTAACATCAGATCCTTCTGTTTGCAACCTGCATATTCAAAGGAAAACTATTCCTTAACCTTCTAAGAACAGTTCAAGACCCCATGTGCGCACGCGCACACACACACAAATCACAGTTAGAAAACCTGAATGCTGTCTGCCTGGCAGGAAGGAAACCATTTTCAATAACTAAAAGCAGCATTTACAATAGCAGTCTAAGGGCTAATATGGAACTCACATGTAGATGTCAAAACAAGTTAGGCCCATACAATTCTGTAGGGCAAAACATGCAAATGCATTCCATCAGCCTTGGAAAATATGTCAACATCCCAGGGAACCCAAATGACAAACATCTTGTACTCCTTGAAAGAGCTCCACAGTGTGTAAACATGAGGCAATCAAATGAAGTAGCTGGAATCTCAGGCATTTCTTCAGCTTTATTCACATGTAAATTATTAACTAAGGATTTGGGTGCTTTCAAGTTACTCATTTCAAGCCTAAATCACTCAAAAGCACTTTGAAAAGTGCTCTAACTTGCTTTAAATGTCTGAGTTGCTTTCCTTATGGCATACAAACGTGTTGGTCATGGGGAAGCTCACACCAGCTTCACATGCAGCTGCAAAAGCATTTTGTGTTTGCTAAGTGAAATGGCACAAAAGTGTCTCTTCAGCCTTTGGTGAGAGTGATGAGGTAAGCAAGCAGAGGACACTCTCCCTGTGCATGTGTTGTGTCTGTGGCAGGGAACCCACGCTGTTGTCCATCTCTTGGACATTTCTTCCAAGAACCAAGCTCTAAGCAATTCCCTCCAGTCCTGCTTGTCTGTAGGCTGCTGTCTTCTGGTTGATACAGCGATGTGGCTCCAACCAGAAACCAACTCTTGACAACCTGAGATGTGGGTGCATGGTACGCAGGACGATACTGGCTGGCTCTGAACAGGCAGTATGTGCAGGGATGGGGGCAGAGCGAGGTTAGACATCACATTACTCAGAGTGAGATAAATACATGCAGCCACTAAACCAGCAAGGTCAATAATCAGCGGCTCACTGCAGATGCTGAGGTTGCAGTAAGGCTGAACGGTCCCATTAAAGGAAGAAAAGCAATTTGAATGTATGGAAGGTTTAGCATGTTTTAGTGGTTTGTAACAGATCCTGCCTGGTGCATTTACACACATAGAGTGCTTTCATTCACACATTTACTTTTGGACTATTTTCATAACAAAGGTGTTTTTTTCAGTACCTGTTCTTGATCAGATCAGGGACCAGCTTGTCCTGGACAGAAATGGTTCAGTTCAGCAGTTGACACAGGTATCTAGTGCCATTTGAGAGGCCTTGGGCTACTCAAGCTATCTGTGCAGAGCTGCTAGATAAGACAGAGAACCCAAGGAGACCTGCAGCCTCTGATAAAGCAGCTGAAAGTTAGATAGGCTACTTGACAGTACTTAAAATGACACTTAAGAAGTATGTTTAGGCAACTGAATCCTGAAAGGCTGTGATTTGAGATCTAGGCAATACAGTGACTGGAGTCCAGCAGTAATTCAGCTAACACAGAAGCTAGCAGCATCTCAGCTGAACTGCCCTCCAGAGCCAGCAGACAGTGCTGACAAGGGGACTGATGATTAGAGACTGACTCGCTTGCCCGCACTGAGGCATCTTGTGTCATCCCAGGTATCAATCACACTAACACTTAAAAGTGAGTCTCACACACGTGTCTCAACCACCATAGGACATGCAGATAGCACCATGCATCTCTATTTGGGTGTCGTGGGTTTGCAATATGGCTTCTTCAAGAAGAAGATAGAAAGTTTAAGGGTCCAAAAAAGCAAATACCAGCTGGGCTCCCAAGGCCAAACTCCTAAACTCTGTTGCCGACAAGGCTGGCCAGGCCAATCAGTGCTGGACATAGCACCTATGGGAATCACATTTTAGAGAGAGAAAAATGCAAACAGCCGCATCTTGCCACCAGAGAAGGGAGTGAGATGTAAGAAACTTTGCAGACACAAAGATCAGTGAAGGGGTGGAGGAGGAGGTGCTGAGAGAAGATTC
>VXBZ01012623.1:392709-407362 GCA_013399135.1 Heliornis fulica | reverse complement strand
CCTGGATCACTAGTAACTAACAATATATGGGGCACCTACGAAGAGTTAAGTGAGTTTGAGATGCCAATCTCAAACTAAATGCTGCCCAAATGAAAGTAGCCTTATAGCTGCTTTAACATGTGCCGAGCTAGCTCTGGCACCCAACAGCCTTCCAGCTGTTCCTCGGTCACAGAGGAGTCTGCACAGTTGGTGCCGTGCCACCACACTGGCTCTGCTGCAGCCAGGATTCCCTCTGCTCCCTGCAGATTTGCACGTCACCAGATTCACTGTGTACCCTGGCAGCATAAACAGCCAGCGCTGGATGCCAGTCTTGTAGGAGGTGGGGAGAACAAGGATGAAGTGATTGTAAGACTGAAACCCATCCTGGTAGCAAAAAAAAAAAAACCCAAACAATTTTACCAGCAATCCCACAGCAAAATGAAAATAAAAAAATAAAAAAAAGAAAAAAAAAAAGAAAAAACCAAAAACCAAAACCCAACAGGTTATAGGCTCCACAGTTGTTTATTTTCCTGAAGAATATTTGTTTTTCTTCTGGGGGAGGGTGGGGTTAATGTATACTATATGAACTCTTCTGGGAACAAGGACTTGGGCTAATGTGCTACAGCAAGACTAATAAGCAGGCTACAGTTGCAGGCTCAATTTAGTCTGCACATCCCCTGGCATCATAGTCTTGAAACTTTGGTTGTGATGTGGTCCGTCTGTAATATAAAAAGCATGATCTGCTAGGTCTGCTAGGGTAGTCCAGGTATTTTCCTCATTATGGATTTGACTCTAATCTAGCTAAGGAGGACCAAAACCCAGTTTTATCACCTCTGTGGTAATTATCCAAATACATAGGTTATCATATAAAAGATCAAAAATAAAGCTAAAAAAAAAAAAGGCAGCACAATATAATCAAAATTGAGATCAAAAGATCAACAATAAAAGCTCAAAAATTCTCCTAATACTCTTCAGGTGCCCGTGTCTTTCTTTGGACTGAGGTCTCATTTTATCTGAATCAACTCAGAACAGGACATTAATCAGGGAAATATAAATCTCTATATTCTCTAGAGTGTATGCCAGTGTAAATCTACACAACCACAACACCCTTTAATCCATGGGATTCATGGGATCCAAAAATCATGACAATACATCATGAAACCATCATCTCCGTTTTTGGAAACACCAGGGCTCAGGCTGAACCTTTAAAAGCCCTGTGCGTGTGCTCCAAAATTACTTTCACCCACAGTACTGAAGATAACTCTATAAATTCAGATCGGAATTTTCAAATATGAAAACACCAACTGCAAATTTGTTATAGCAACTGATGAGAGCTAGGAATTTGAGGGTTGTTTTCCCCTCTGTAGCTTGGCACTGCATTATTAGTACATTGCACGTTGTATCTTGTATGAGGAGAGCTGAGAAGAATATTAAAACCAGTGAGTAAGAAAGCAGGCTTGTATCGGTTTGTCTTCTTTGATTTTATGAACTTAAAACACTCACATTGTATCAATGTTGGTTTCTTCCAGGGTTACTGAGTAATGATTACAATTTTTTTTTCTGACTAGGAGCATTGAAATATGTTTGCTAAGGAGTCATTTGCCAAACAGATGGTAAATATGCAACTTCTGTTTATTTTCAGGGGGCTAGGGGGAAAAATGCACATTTAGGCCTTAGAAGTTCCCTGTTCATCTGACTAGAGACCTTAAAAAACAAAGGAAAACATGAGATAAAATAATATGGTTAAACTCTTTTCTTTATGTTCCAAATCAGGATGACATGAAGAAAGCCACTTTTTAGCCAGATGAAAACAACATGAACAAGTTTTGTCTGCCGTGGTTCACTGCACCATCAGGGCAGAGGCAGACATCTAGTAAATGAGGAACTCTTAATAAAAAAAACAGTGTTCCAACCTTCTAAGAGACGAAGGAGTTTGTATATTAATTCAAGACACTGAAAAAAAAATAACAGTTGCTTCTAGTACGTAGGAAAACATTGTACAGTATAGGATCTACAGTACTTTATATGTGGAGGAGGGGAGAAAGGGCACACACGTGCAATCCCAAATAGATCCATATGACAAATCCAAATTTTCTTAACTCAGAGGGCTTGGATGGGAATGGCAGCCTCTCTCCAAAAAAGTGTGGAATTGTATCATAAATACACTTTGACGTTACAGATTGGAAAGAGGTGCCTGGAGAGGTATGTTGTAGGGGTCTGCAGACTCCTGAGCGGTATGGACAAATGAACAGGGGATGACTATTCAGTGTTCGTCAAGATACAAGAAAGAGGCTGTAACCAATGAAGGTACTTCATAAAAGGTTACAAACAAAAGAGCATTTTTCCCAGAGCCCACAACTGAATTCACTGCCCCCCTGATGTTGTGGAAATAGCAGTATAAATGAGTTCAAAAAGCAATTAGAAGAATAAATAGAAGAAAACTCTGCTACGCTCTATTAGAGACAAAGATGTGGCTACAGGCCACAGAAAGAAATATCCACCTATTGCCAAAAAACTGGGAACAGACGCTGAAGGAAACATTACTGCATGTTTACCCGCTTAGAATAATCTTCCCCTAAGCATCTGCGACAGGCTCTATCTAGCTAAATAAGATTTTAGGCTAACACAGTACTGCTAGTTTTATATTTTGGTTAAATTCTTCTTTCACAGGGTATTTCAAACTAAAGCAGTGCAAAAACATGTCCCATAGTAAACTCAGGGGAAAGACTATAAATAAATATTGTCCAATATGTTTAAATACATAGGTGAGAGACCTATTTAAATACAAAGAAGCCAAGGAACCACCACAGAGTCACTGAGAAAAAACAGCAAAAATATGTTAGAAGAAGCACTACTGTAAGAGTAGCATGTAGAGAAGCAGAGAATTTCAGAGGAACAGAAACAGCTTTACTATTCACTGTCTGAAAGAGGCTTAGAGCTGTAAGCAGTGATGCACTGTCTGACTGTTTATTCCTTTGGTGTTCAGTATTCCGGCAGATATTAACTGAACTATAACTACAATGGGATTCTCCCAAAGAAATACTACTCTACATGACTAGGCTCCAAAGACCCTCAAGGTGGGCCAAAGGTCACTGTGAGTATGAAACTGCATGCTCCAAACCCAAGAATACAGTTTTCTGCTCTGTCAGCTCCATCAGTCTTTGCCCCTCTCTGTTTACCACTTGCAGTTTTACAGGATCGCCATTATGAAAATAACCTTAAACAAACTCTGCGGGGACTTCCTTTGAAAGTTACTGCTTTGGGAGATAATGCCAAAAGTATTACCAGCATCCAACACTGGCACAAGAATATCCAAAGCTGGCAAATTTTCATACCTGAAACAGATGCCAAGAGTTTCTCCTCACCCTACCCATTCTTTCTGGTGTCTCAAACCCAAACCACCGTCTCCCTTCTCCCTCGCATGAAAACTACATCCTGTGATTGTGCTGCTTACCACTGACTGTGTTCCTCGTGTGGAAGACGTCGTAACAGGTGTTATTGTGATTGTACTTGTCACCTTGCTTGCTGCAGGTCGCAAGGATAGGTTGTTCCGGGGCGATCGAAGGACTGTACCGGTCACCACTTCTTTATCTGCTGCGATGTTCACTGGTCTGACTGTTATCACAGGACTTGCACCATCAGGTGCAGCACCGGGAGAGCTGCGTTTAAACTGGGAACCTAAGTGGATGTGGATTTTGTTGTCTTCTGTCGTAATAATGTTGGCGTTGGCATTGTACTTGCGGATTGGAGTCGGGACCGTTTGTTTTTCAGGAGTTACTTTGAAGACAGCCCTTCCCATGGTCATATCTTGTGACTGTGGAGAGACAGAGATTTCTGTCGGGGCTGCGGATGTTGATACTGTCATAATCTGGATGGGTGATGTGGGTCTGTCAGCAAAGGGTGTTCTCCCTCCCTCTGGGGACTTCTCCCTGGAGAATGTTGTTATAGTGACTGGAGACATAGAACGATCTGGGCCCATGGGATTTTCGCTCCCTTTTCCTTTTTGAGGCATAACATTTGGAGAGGGAATGATGGTTATTCGTGGCTTCTGATTTCCCAAAGTAGGAATGACAGTGGTACTTGAAAAAAATTCCTCTGAGGTTGGACTGGTTATCTCCAAAGTAGCTGTGCTGTTCTCATGGTCTGGTGTCACCCGAATGTGAAGAGGTTGACCCTGCTTTGGTGAAAGGACAACCTCTCCAGGATGCGTTGGACTACTGTGCATTCGGGCTCCTTTATCAGGAGTTGCCTGAGCTCCAGTTTCTCTCTTTCTCATCCACGGTATCCAAGATTTCCTCATTGCGAGTTCATTTGCTGCTGGAGGATATCTCTCAAGCACTGAAGAACGCTCCGTGGGCTTTTTCAGACCTACCTGCCGCAGATTGCTCATGATGTGATTCTCCTCCTGGAAGGATTTCCTTATAAACACTGCTGGAGTTTCTTCTTCTGCTGCCTCACTGCTTACGGCATCCGTCTGCACACCAGTGGACGTCACGGGAACATCGACCATTCTTCGTCCATTTATGCTGGGCCTCAGAGCACGGCTGTAACGCTTAGAAAGCTCCAGCTCTCTTGTTAGGTTCAAAACTTCCTGCCCCATGCTCTTGTTTTTATTTTCTTCCTCCATAAACCTTTGCTGCAGAACGGAATAATCAACCTGCAGCTGAGAAAGCTGGTCTTCCTTGTTCATCAGCTCATGGATTTTTTCCTTAAGAGCTTGAACTTCTGCTTTCAAATCTCTGCTTTTGGCCTCTTCCAGACGAAACCTGTGTCTCAACTCTGCCTCCTGGCTTACTGCTTCACCTTTTTCTATTGCTTTTGTTTTGGCAATCTGGAGCTTCATCTCCTCCAGCTGCTGAGAAAGAAAGTTAGCTTTATCTTGCTCAGTCCTAAATTTCTGCTCTAGCTGATCATACTCATCTTCTGTCTTCATCAAGTCTCCTTCAACCACTTCCAATTGTTTGAGACGTTTTTTCAGTCTTTCAATTTCAACAGTAAGCTCTTTAATCTTGTTGTCCTCATGAGAACCATGCTCTGGTCCTTTCCTGGCTCGACCTCTGTGAATTTCTCTTTCTACTTCCTCTATACCATCAATTCTTTTCTTCAACAGGTCAACTCTGCAACTTAGTTCAGAAGATTTTTCTTCTTCACTTCTCAGTTTGCCAATTAATTCATCCCTTTCCTTTGTCAAACTAGACACTTTTTCCTCCATTTCAGATTTCAGTTTCAAAAATTTCTTACTTTCTTCTATCAGCTTCTCTGTTACATCCATAACTTTCCCTTGTTCAACTTTAAAATTCTTGTTTAGACCCTCAACCTTTTTTTCCTCTTGTTTTATTTTTTCCATCATATTTTTTCTTTCATCAACCAACATTACAGTAAATGACTTCAGCTTTGTAAGGTCATCTTTTAAGCCTATTTCAGCCTTTTCCAACTTGCTTTCTGATGCCTCAAGGTCTTTCACTCGAGTCTTCACCACTTCCAACTCATTTATCAAATCCTTAGTCAAATTCTTTTCTTTCTCCAAGTTTAAGTGTAGCTGGTTGCATTCAGACTTACTTTTACTGAAAGCCTCTTCCAGTTTCTCTAGTTCCGACATTCTTTTCTGCAATTTTTCCACTTCAAGTCTCAACTCTCTGCAGTGGTGCTCTTCCTCTTGCAGTTTATTTTTCAGCTCTTTACACTGGGATTCAGTTTTTGTGATTTCTTCATCCTTCCCCTCCATTTCAAGCACACGTTTGCGGAGGTTTTCCACTTCTGCCATTAAGCTAGAGTTCCCGCATTCCCCTTTTGCTATTTTATCCCTTAGCTCTTGAAGTTCTTCCTCAGCTTTTTGAAGATTTTTGTTAGTTTCTTCTAGCTCCTCTATTCTGCGAGTCAACCCCACTAGTTTAAGCCTTAGCTGTCTATTATGAGACTCTTGATTAGCCAGTTTAGCAGCCATCTCCTCATGTTCTTGGGAAAATGATGATGTTTTCTGTTCAAGTTCTGCCTCTAACTTCATCAGTTTTTGTCCATCTTCTTTAGTTTTTGCACTAATAATTTTAAGCTTCTCTTCTTCCTCCTTTAGTTTTTGATTTAAGTCCTGTATTTTCTGGCTTTGTTGACCAAGTTGTTCAATATGCATTTGTCTTTCATCCACCAGCATGAGTGCAAACGATTTGAGCTTGACTAGTTCTTCTCTTAGTTTATTGAGTCTTTTTGTATGTTCCTTCTCCTTCCGGGCTTGATAGATCTTCTCCTGCTCAAGAAGTTTCTTCAATCTGAAACAAGTTAGAAGAGATGCGTTAAACTAAAGTGTATATTTATGTATATATTGGTGTATTTCTCCTTTTTTAAAAAAATCACCTTTATCTTTTTGTATTTTTCCATTAATAACGTAGGTAGCTTTTAAAAAAATAACTACCTACTACAGTTACATTCCCAAACCAAATACTATAAATTAATAAAGTTAACTGAAAACTACAGAAAATCAACCAGTAACATGAAAAAGCAGTTACATTTTGTACATGTATAGATAAGATATACATCAGGGTTTAATTCCTTCTGCATTAATTTCTCTGTTTGGATGATATAATATCCTAAAAGGACAACTATATTTACTCACCTATCCATTAATTCCAAACTTGTTTTATAAGTCTCCTTATGCTTTCTATACACAGAAATGTGTAAAATAAGATAAAACCTGAAGTCGAACTGCTCCATGCAGCCACACATAAATGGACCAATACTGGTTAAAAATAAACCAGCCAGACAGAAGATTACATTAGCACACAAGTGATAACCATCTGGGCATCACAGGCACAAGAAATTAGCAGGAAGATGAATTTGCCAGCACACTGACTATTATGTTAGAAGGTTTGTACTTCAGGCACATTTCCATTTACAAAAGCAGATTTTGTGGACTGCAAGGGTCAAACTAAATCAAGCCTTTGGCTACAACTAACCTCAGATGGAAAATGCACTTCTTTATGTAGTCTGTTAAGATGTTTCTTCAGACAATATAAAAGCTCACAATAGATGAATTAGGTGTATCCTCAGAAACATAATAAAGACCTCAATTTTCCAGACTTATCAACGCAACATTTCAATGGGGAAATTACAAGCAATCTAAATATTTTATGTCTGTGATTTATATTCAGGATATGTTGACATCAGCACGGGAAGTGCCTGCACGAACTGTAAGCACAGAGTTATGAGGATGGGGATCCTCAACCGACAAAGAGGTGCGATAACAAAGGGATATATCCCCTACTAATATAACAGCCTTATTGTAAAAGCAATAATTTGAATTAGAACACGCTGAATTTACTGTGAAATGACATGCTTTTGAAACTTCTGTCAAAGTACCTGCAACTCCCATCCACTTGCTTTGCTTACCCTGGCTGAAGCTTTTCAGCTTCTTTGTAATGAAGGTACATGATAAAGTAATAATGACTGAGCAATTTACCACCTCTTAAGTAACTTGCAATAGCTGGAATATCTGCATCTTGACTTTCAGCATCATTCTCGTCTTAAATGATCTTAAATGGAGATGGCTAACACACAGATATACATTCATCTCTGTCTGCCCATCATTTAAGTGGTACAAAGAGCTTCAGGGCACAATGTCATACACAAAGGATGTCCCCTCCCAGAGCCTTCACCTGAACTCTAAACTCATAACAACCATATTAACTTGGTCCCTCAGCAACCGTTAATGTTTCATTCCTCACTCCTCGGGGACCAGAATGAACAGGAACTGGAAAGAAAAGCTGTCAGAAAAGAGTAGGAAGTCAGAAAGTAGAACACAGGATGCAGTAGGTAGGGAATGAGAAGGCTGAAGAATGCATTTTAAAACAAGAGTCGGATAGGATGTGGGAGTAAGAGAATAGTAGGAACCAGCAGGACAGAGAAAAACAAACAAATCTTACAGCCAACCTTGCTGGGTCACAGATTATTCTCAAAAAAAAAAAACCTCTTCAGTTTTGGCAGCTCTTTGGAAAGGACTGAAAAGGCGTGCTGTGGTGGATGCCTCATTATGGGTCAAGTTAGAATGCCAAAAGGTAAAAAAAGACACACTGCCACTCACAAAGCATGCACTTTTCCACTGAAGAAGGAAATTTATTAGCATGCAATATATTCTCTGGCTGCTCTATCATACTGCTTCATGCAAAAGTTTCTGCCAAGAGTTCTTCTTCGTCTCTCCCAGGCTAGATTTTTAAAGAAATAGTATGCATTGTTCCACAAAAAATTGTTTGTCGCAACAGAACAATATGCCCTAACTTTGTGGTGCTCTAAATGACCCATCTCCCAAAGCCATGAATATATATACAAGAATATGAAATGTTCAGAGAACACTTCCAGCTTCTCTTGTCCCACAGGAAAATTTTTAAAGTCACCCCTACAAATTAAAAAAAAACAAAAAACAATCCAGAAGACAGCATTTTGTTTTCTTTTTAACAATCTTGCCACTTGAAAGCCTTTTTAGAGATGATCATAAAACTGCCTGTTATTTTGAATTACAGGGCTGCTCATAAAGGACATATGTGATTTTCACCCAGCAGTTGCTCCAGGTGGGACATGGCCACTAAGCAGAGAGCGAAACTGCCATGACCCCATGATTATCCGAGAGTCTACTGGGGAATACTGCCAAGAAAGTCACTTAAAAAAACCCTCAAATCTCTGTGAAACTAAAACACAGAAACACCCTGGATGAGGCTTTGCAATAGAAGAAAGCACATTAGCATGGTCACTCCCTTGCCGTACCTAGGAGTTAGCTGTGGGGAATAACTGGCCTGACCCCTCTGGGAAAATAGAGCACTGCAACTGTGCCAGTACGTGGAAGTGAATTTGCCAACATGTTTGTGCTGAACCAAGGCAGGGAGTACCAAGCAGCATTTGATGCTACCTTAGCTTTTACACAGTGAAACATGACTGTCTAAGATTTGACAACTGAACTGTCATAAAGATACCTGACAATGTTCCTGTTTTCCATGCCCAGGGAAATGACTTCTAAAATAAGGTTCTGTGAGAGACGGGTGGGAAAACAGCATCCTAAGTTGTGCAGATGCCATAGTAATAAAACCTACACTTTTTAATGTCACTTCTAAATGATAAAATAAAGCTAAGTTTGTTCCTGATAAAATAAAATAAAATAAAGCTAAATATAAAGCTAAAAATTAAAATAAAATAAAGATAGGCTTGTTCCTGATTTTCCATCCTTGTACTTCTCTCATACCTCAGTAGCTAAAGTGGAATTTCAGCAGGATTGCAAGGTGATGTTGTCCCCTCTCGACCCTTATAACTGACTTGTTATCGGCTTCTCATCTTACTGCTACTGCTAATGTTTGCTAAGTACTGCAGACCTGCATGGGCTCCCATGAAGCACTAAGGGCACCTCAGAGACTCAGACCACATGCATCCTCAGCGTGTTAACCACAGAAGCTGCACTCCAGATTGTCAAAACATTGAAAGCACCAGTGTTCAGGATCAAAAGGAAAAGGAAGGGAAAGAGGCTTAACCTTAATAATAAAACATGGGGCTAGATGCAGCCAAAACACTGACAAGCCAACACTTTGGTACCCTCAGTCCAGTCCTTGTATTTGCTGTCTCAGTTTGGATTTGGTTGCTTTTTATTTTATTCTATTTTATTTAGAGATGGTTTGAAATTTTTGGATAAAATTGGAAAGTCTGCATTTGTCAGTATGAGTCCCAGGGGCTCGGCAACCAGACTGCAGCAGGGAAGCAGGCAGATCTGCTCAGATTCCTTGTGGAGAGGAGTACTGTAACACCGGCTTGTCTGTGGAAAGCACTTCTGAGGTTTGTGCAGCACCTCTACTCATTCCCTGAATATGGTCTTCTGCTGCCATGAGGGTCCAGGCAGTCACTCCCTCATCTTGCTATGTGTCCTACTCACAGTATTTTAAGAACTGGTGCCCTGTAGTATGCAGTTAAGATGGATATCCCACTCTGCCTTTACAGTAAATGGGATAAATAAATTAACAAATCCTTATGTATGAATATGCACAAGGTGTTAACTACTTCAGTTAAAATCTAACACCACAGGACAATGCTGTCTGTACCTTGAGTTTGTACCACAAATGAACTGACTGGCACAGGGCAGGACAATGGCCTACAAAAGCCACTGATGCAACTTCATGCCACTCCCGCTGCATTGGGGAGCTGCATCTCCTGCATCCCTTGCAGCTGCACTGGGCAGCACTAGGACAGCGGGAGGGATGTCTGCAGGCAGCAGTGCTGGGGAGTTAGGAGTGTTGAAGACTTTCAACAACCAGACAACAGAGTGGAGGAAGCACAACTATAGACTGCTTTAACCTTCTTGATCCACACTGTACTGGAAGCAGCCAGCAAGGAGAAAGGTGGGAGTGGATGGAGAGTAACCAGGCCCTCACTGTCCTTCCTGAAGCCTTTTATTGCACATGGTCCTTCTGCTTCCCACTCTCTCCTCCAAGTTTTGGATTGATAATCAGGTGCCCAATGGAATGCTGATAGCTGCTGAACCCTATCCTTCCACAGTCAAGGCTTCATAAATCATAGAATGATTCAGGTTGGAAAAGACCTTTAAGATCATACAGTCCAACTGCTACTCTAGCACCGCCAAGTCCACCAATAAACCATGTCCCCAAGCACCACATCTACACATCCAGGGATTGTACTCAACCACTTCCCTGGGCAGACTGTTTCAATGACAGGCAACCAACCCTTTTGGTGAATAATTTTTTCCTAATATCCAGTCTAAACCTCCCTGGCACAACTTGAGGCTATTTCCTCTTGTCCTATTGCTTGTTTGCCGGGGTCCTTCAGTTGCATGCGAGCCGAGAATGACCAGACACATCGATATGATGCAGAATCATTCCACTTTATTAGCAAACTCCGTGACATTATATAGGAAAACCATTTCCGTACACCCACCACACACTCATCACAAGCTAAGCTGATTGGCTACCTTATCTTCTATAGCTACACCCCTATTCAGGCAGGTATCCTCCTTTCTTGGAACTTCCCCAACTTAGTTGCCACATCAGCAACTTCCCTCGTTCACTGACCTTGGTTACTGCTGCCTGACTGCCCACACCAAGTATATCTCAGACAAAGCTGCTCGGGCCCCAACACTTGTTACTTGGGAGAAGATACCAAAGCCCATTTGGCGATACCCTTCTTTTGGGTAGTTCTAGGGAACGGTCAGGTCTCCCCACGGCCTTCTTTTCTCCAGACCAAACAACCAGAGTTCTCTTAGCTGCTCCTTATAAGACTTGTGCTCTAGAACCTTCACCAGCTTTGCTGCCCTTCTCTTGACATGCTCCAGCACCTCAATGTCTCTCTTGTAGTGAGGGGCCCAAAACTAAACACAGTACTTCAGGTGTGACCTCACCAGTGCCAAGTACAGGGGGACAATCATGTCCCTGGTCCTGCTGGCCACACTGTTCCTGATACAGGCCAGGATGCTGTAGGCCTTCTTGGCCACCTGGGCACGCTGCTGGCTCATATGCAGCCAGCTGTTGACCAACACTCCCATATCCTTCTCCGCTTGGCAGCTTCCCAGCCACACTTCCCCACACCTGTAGTGTTGCCTGGGGTTGTTGGGACCTAGGTGCAGGACCAGGCACTTGGCCTTTACTTTTTATTATGATTATATTCTTGTGCTTTCTCCTACCAGACCTGTGTTGCTCAGGCTGGGACTAATCAATCCTTTCTGTTCAAATGACAATTTTTCCTTAAAGCACCTCTGGCCAACATCATACAGTTTTTCCCCATCAGCTACATGCAGCAGCCAGCAAGCCCTCTTAGTGTCAGTATACTTGTAAGACGCGGTTCTGGTTTACAGCATAGACATGATTTGGAAAACTGCACCTTGGGTAAATTGGGAGGAGGTGTCTAACATGGGCAGAGCTCCAGTCTCAGCACTGAAGGATGAGTGACAGAGAACACAGATGGCTGTACCTCCACATTCCAGTGTGAAATGCAGAGTGGCTGAAGCAACTTCTTGCTGGAGTCTGTGCTGGATTAACACTGCTGGTTACCCATTAGGGTAGTTTAACATTCTCTTTAAGGCAGATCAATTTATTGAATCGAGAAAGCTACAGACTTCGCTTAACGCCACACATTGTTTCTACTGTTTTGTTGCTGTGGATGTCAAATTCAGTCACTGAGCTGCAAAGGAGGAACCCTTTTTCAGTACCATTTTTCACAGCATCTCTTCACAGACCAGAGTGAGAGTTCAACAGGAATTGTAACTTACAGATGGAGAATATTGCCACGTTTTTGAAAGTCACCGCAGTAGTTTTATACCAGAAGAGGTCCAGTGGTCCTTACTGGATTTAGATGTGATTTATTTGTAAGTGGCAAAAGCAGTAGCTGCAGTGAAAACTTAGCAAGAACCATTAGTTCTTGCCTACACTTGCAAAAGAAATTATAAATAGTGGTCATCAGTCATTTTCTTGCATTCTGAAGAATCATAAACTTCATAATTATATTTGAAATACAATAACATAACAAACTGTCAACTATATAAACCATGCTTAGCACTCATACCTGATATGAGAAGCCATTCTCCAAACTGGCTTACAATATTTTAAGAAAATGCAAAGTAGTTTCAGTTATCAGGGGAAAGATGAGATGCACGGTGATTTCCAAAAACCCACCAATCCCCTCAAAAAAGGCATTCACTTCAGAATGCTTTAAACGGAGCTTGTAAAAGTGTAAAGTCCCCAAAACATTTACTAAAAATTATACGGATGTTTGCATTGCCCTTCCCATCTGTCCTTCCATCAAGATGGGAAAACACGACAAATGCTCATGTGACCTTACCCATCTCTAACGTAGAAACAGGCGCGCACCTACGCAAGAAAACTTGTCAAAGGTAGGGCAAGCCAGAGGATGACCTGAAAGGACACGAGCTGCCCTTGCGGTTTGGGTTCGTGTGAATGTTTGGGCACTGCGTTTCAGTTGTGTCAGCCTGGTTTAGCTACTTGCTTTGCAAACACACCAAGCCAAGCTGCCCAAGGTGCCTCCCAATGTTTAAGGAAGGACACTGAGGACAGGCTAATGCAGAGGGCAGTCTGGAGAGAGATGGAGATCTAGTTCCCCTTCTAACAAGACAGGAACAGCAGATAGAAGGAAGAGGATGGGAAGGAGATAAGCAGATGAGGCCTCTAGAGGACCTTTTAACAGAGTTCATCCACACAGCCTGGAGGTCCACAGAGGTCCTCATCACTGCTCTAGCACAAAGCCATCTCAGATGTGCCACTCATGCAGTACCTGATTTTTTCATTTAGATTCTAAACAGTTTGTTGTGATAGGATGCGACTTCTACATTTGCGGAGGGCCAGTAAGTGGGATTAAGAGAAGTACATTAACAAGGACTTGGCCCCCAAGGGGACAGCAGCCTTTCTGCCACTCACAAGGGAAAGCAAATGCATTTGCAAGCTTGCCTTTCCATTTCAACCCAAGAGTTTACCACAACATATGTGGTGTTAGAGAGACTGGACAATTTCTTAGTGGTAGCTAGAAAGCTGCTCACCATTAAGCATTGTGAGATGCTGCTTACTGGAATCCTGGGACAATGAAAACCAGCAAGAGGTGGTTTAACTTAATAAAGGAGTTCCCTCTTCATTTTTTCCTTCCTGTTTAATGTACAACAGCTGATTTTGAAGGTTATTTCTACAGCCACTGGGAAATCCTCCACATGTCAGGGCTATTTCTGAGTGCTTGAGTGTTTGGGGTTAGGCTGAGAGACCCAGAGGCTGATTTCACTGATTCTGAGCACTTACAATTTCAGATAAAATCAAAGAGAGCCAAAAGCAGTCATGCTATCTAGGAAGCCAAAAAAAAAAAACAAAAACCCAAAACCCCAAAACAGGCCTAACACTCAAGTTGGATAATTCAAAATTGGGTGACACTTTCAAATCATCAGCTTCAGTCCTATCCTCATATCCATCTCAACTGAGAGGAGAAAGATGTAAATGATATCAGATCCCATGGCAAGAGAAAGAATAAAGCACATCTGTGTTACTTTCACTTTCCTATACATTAAACTTGAAAGGCAAGCAAAAGAGACAAATGTTTGAATGGCCTTGCTACTGAACTTCCCAAACTGCTTTTCAGGTTATCACAGGGTCAATTCTGAAAACAAACAAAAGTTTGTAAAAAAAATAAAAAATCAGTTCTAGTAACTCTGAAGACAATATTTTTTGTGGCTACCTCATGTACAAAGCTGAAGTGTATAAAACTGCATAATCTTCACTGCTGAATTAACTTCAGAGAAGTGGCTGTATCAAATTATATGAAAAGCAAACTAATCTTCTTGGTACGTCAAACTTGCATGACAGTTACCAAATCATACTGAAAGCATTTTCTTTACTTAGGAGTGCATGTTGCCCATCTTCTAAGATTCCACTCCCCCCCACCCCTCTTTTTCTCTCTAACACTGATTTCGTACAAATTATTTAACACTAATTTTGTACAAAATCCACTTTGCTGTAAAAGTTCATCTGTGTAGAAACTGTCTGAAGAGCAAGAAAGGGCAGCATTTTGAACTAAGAACTTGATAGATTCTGTGTCCCATCACCTTCACAGCATCTTGTAAATATACAAAAAGCACCAAAGATCTTTTAAGAACAAAACACCACTAAAGCCAGTTCAGGCTATGAAACAGGACAGGCATTTTCCTTCT
>VXBZ01012623.1:371399-383272 GCA_013399135.1 Heliornis fulica | reverse complement strand
TCTTTAAATTATATGGGAGTTATATGGAATTTAATCATACAGGAAATAAATATTGTTGTTATTTAATTTTTCTGGAGAGCAAAATCTGGTTCAGGAGCTGTAACTCCACTCATAAATCTGCCATATGTATATAGATATACTTCTACAGGTACACACACACACACACACACACACACACACAGTCTTTTAACACATGGTCTTTTAACACACAGTCTTTTAACATTTTTTTTAGAGTTCCTACCCTGATTTTCATTAATCTCATTAATCAAGAAGAGCTCTACTGACTTCAAAGGAATTGCACCAGCACCAGCTCCGTGCTCATAAAATCCAGCATCAGTTTATTGTTTTCTCATGGATTAGTTATTTCCTAAAAGATCCCAAGAAGATGGATGCAGAGAGGTCAGTGTAGTAATGAGTGGCACAAAGCAATGGTGCCTGCCCAAATGTTGAAGGCTCTGCATCATTTTAGAACAAGTTAAGTCATCTAGGAAAAGCCTGACATTTAAATGATGAAAGTGAATATGTCTATGCCTTTCCAGTTCCTCTGAAAGAAACATTTTAAAGGGATCTGTACAGGAACTCTCATCCTGTGATACACATACTTGTCAGCAAGAGATATTTTTCAGCTATGACATAATTGCTATCATCAAAAAAGTGTGGTTGTCACTGCTGTGATTTAGCTTTATTTTTTTTCTCATTTCTTTATCTTTTCTCATTAGGCCATTACATAATCAACTACATTATTATTAATCATTCCATAACATAAACAAGTAGATAACTGACCTATGTGAGTAAATGATTTTTCAGATCTGGAGCTGAACCAAAAAATTCAATAAGTATTTACCAAATAATGAAAAAAGCTTGACTTTCCTCTCGTGTTCAGGAGAAAAAGAAGTTTTGTGTGTATTTCAGTGAAGCGTTTGTTCATCTTAAATAAGTCATTTAATTTCTATCTTTATGAGTGTAGGAAAAGCAGTTGACAGAGAGAACTGTATCTTGGTACCATTCACCAAAGCAACAAGTGAAAAATCCTCATTTTTTGGGAGATGGAGACACCTGGCTCAATAAATTCCCATGTCTGGGAGATCTTGAGTCTCCAGGCACTGACCTACAAGGAGATTTTTCACCACATTGGTGAAAAGAACTCAAAAAGTATAAAAACTAGATGTAAGAGTGGAACAATTTTGCCTGGAAAAAGTGGGAATGGAAAACTGAAATTATGCAAATACAGAATTCATTATTGGTATGTTCCACTGCAGGAACGAGAAGGGATGCACCCTTTTGGGGAAAGAAAATGGAAAAAGCATTACATCTGTTCAGGGTTAGGAAATCTCCTATGTCACTCAATCAGAATAAATCCCCAAATCAGATGGCATCTTGTGGTTCCTCGCACAACTTAGTGGAAGTTACATGACCATATAGAACAGAGCTTTAAGTCGTATGCTTTGCTAATGTATGTACATCTCTGCACTGGTAAACTTTCATTTAAACATAAAGAAAATACCCAGCATCTTCAGGCTTGAGTGCCTATTAGCATATGTTTATACTTGTAAATAAGTGGCATCTATCTAAATTTTTAGAAATTCAGCGAAACTTGGCACTTCCACTGAAACCTGTTTCTAATCTTTCTGAATGAGGAAGCAATTTTCCCAACATGACCCTGATTTAGTTCTTGTTTTCTTTGCCTAAAAAAATGACAACTTAAAAAGATGGCCTCAACAGAGCTGTGAACTGATATTTATTTCAGTAGTATAATAAGTCTGAAACATGCCAAAGGCCCCTTAAATGTTAAAATTGTTACCTATTGCACCCTGGACAGAGTTTGGGTTCGTGAGTAGATTTTGAATGAAGTAATTTTTTCCCCCCGTCTGACCCTGGAAGCATTTGAATTGATGATTTTAGCAAGCAAGCTTGCTGGGAATAATGAACTACATATAGTTTTGTATAATAATTCTCTCTCAAGGGCTGTGAAGTTGATGCCTACTTAGAAATAATTTTGGAAGAATAGCTGAAACAACACATGATGCCATTTTATATAATCCCAGAAGTGACTGAAAGACTGGACAGTTTTGAGGACTATCCAAGTGTGAAGAGATGGATTTGGATTAGTCCCAACTCATGTCAAGCCTCACATTGTGTAAGACTTGCAATACTTTCATATTGTTTCTCCACAGACCGATGTGGCTGTTTCTTCTCTCATTTTTAAATTACCTTTGAGGCCATTTTCTTGGAACTTGGGACCAAATTTGTTAGTTAAAACATAAACTTCGAGCAGTTGCTGCCTTGCAGTCAGCTAGAGCTGTAAAACAGGACCTGCAAAATGGATGAACTTGAGATATACTTAACTGTGCAGAAATGGTGTTTGTCATTGCCAGGTTTTTTAGTTTATTTTTTTTAATAGACTACCACAGAACTTGCGATCTATGATCCTGCAAATATATTACATCAACAGAAAAAACCCCAGTGTTTCCAAACCATACAGATAGCAGGTCAGCCTAAAACACAAAGAATAAAAACTGTACAGTTGCCCTTGTCCTCTGTGTTATAGGACTGAAAGTTTAGAGATGCGCTTAATGAAAAGTAGACAGAGAGTGACTCAGTGCTCTACTACAGCCAGTAATGTGCAGTAAGATGAGTGACTACTGTAGGCAACAGTGAATTCCCACAGTCCCATCGCACTGGCTTTTCCTTTTTTGTGTGTCACCATTTGGAAACCAGGACACAGAAACAAACACGATACAAGAAAAAAGTCAGAGCACAACTGTGGGTAAAAATGCATGAAAAAAAAAAAAAAAAGCAAAAATCTTTCTGTTAAGTAACTGATTTTCCAGACTTTAGAGGAATCACCAACAGATTACACAGCTACAGGACAAAATCTGTGCTTTATGTTCGCACCATATACCTCACTCCAATATCCATGTATGGGGCTGTTCTTAGTGCAGATTTTGGCCTTAAACTGGCAAATCACAGAGACTTATTAGCCCTGAACACTTCATGATTTTGGGTGATTGATCTCTAAATAAGTAATTGACTGATGGATACACTGCCCTGCTGTCCTCTTGCCAGCTTCTCTATTTTCCAGGCTCCATAAAAATCAAGACAAAATGCAAACTGGGAAGGTAACGCACACAAAATCTCCAAGCTACATCAGACTCCATCCATTACACTTGCTTGGGTCCATGGAAGAAAGGGAAATAAAAGAGGCAAACACTTCTCAATGAAAGGCTTGGTGCTGCCGTCTCGTGGGAAAAGGGAGAAGGGGAGCTCTGGTGATAAAAGTAGAAATGCAAAAGGAGGAAAAAATATTTTTAAAACTTGCTAACATCAACACTCCTGTCTTTGTGTTTAGACGTCTGTGTGCTTTATTGCTCGCAGATCAGTTTGCTTTGCAGGTGATGCGGGCCCAGAATTACATCACCAGCAGAGCAGCCAAGAGCATCTCGGTGCCAGGATGACCGAAGCCGAGAGGAATGTATTATCACAGACCTCCGAGGGACTTGCCAGTGCATTCCTTGCTGGGGGTGCTGCGATGGGGGAGACAGAGTGGAGACAATTTTACTCGAAGACTGAAAGGAAACTTTGTGGAGGAAAGATCTGGGGTCACAGTCCTGCTGTCTCCTCTAAGCAGATCTAATTATGGCCATGTACTTCAAAAAGAGGGTTTAACTAAAACCAGATTTAGCAGGGCACTGCTTAGGAAGTACAGACTGAAGGCTCAGCTTTGCCTTTGAGGAAAATGCGAAATGCTTCAGTGCACTGGGAACACTGTCGCTGTGGTTGTAAAGAATAATTTGAAGCTGCAGCAAGGAAAGCAAAAGCCAAGTCAAAATCCTCATCACTTCATTGAAGTCTTAGGATGAAATGTGACTAAACATAGAATCGATGCTTTCAGACAGACAATACTTACATTAGATACTGGGTATGTATTTACTGACACGTTGTGCAGTGGGGTAAAAGAGTCTCGGCAGTCTTGGGGATGCGCTGGAAATGATCAAATTACTCACAAAGCAGTTGTGCAGATATCCCTTAAGGAGTTCCAACAAAGCCCTTCTGCCACATCGCACCCTCTATTCTGCAAACCATGCCCCATGCATATGAAAGAAGCTCCCTCCCCCCCCCCNAGAAACCCCCCCCCCCCCCCCCCCCCCCCCATTTTTTGAAGGCTTTCAGGCTATTTCAGCTATCCATCCTGCAGGACCAGCTCAGTGGTCCTTACCACAAGCCTGCCTCTGAGCCATTAAAATCAATGGGAGTTTTCCAGTGCTTTTAATAGCAGCAAAATGTGCTGTCAACAAATGGGATTAAAAGAAGAGTACAAGGCAAATTGTTCAGAGATTAGCACCTCTAAAAATGTCAGCATTTTAAACCTCATCTCCTAGGTCGATGGAGAGGTTGAAGTAGTGCTGAAGTTACACAGACCTCTCCCCTTTTCTACCAGAAGAAAGAGCCCCACTGATCAAATAAAGAAGTTTATAACTGATCCTAGTGTTCTCTGTTGCCTACCACCTGCCTCACCCCCACCAGTGCCCTAAGGGGCAAGGCAAGAGTGCTGGGACTAGGCAGAATGAAGAACCACCAAGTACCACTTCATGTTAAGCCTACTTTACACAAGAGCTCTTTGGTGTAGGGAAGTGCAGATAGTGCTCACTCCTTAAAGCATGACTGAAGATCAGGAAGGTGCCTGTGCTGTGACAACTAATTTTATCATTGTGTCTGATGTTGCACAGTCTCCTGCTCTTCAGGTGTCCACTACAAGCCAAGCTGTCAGTGCATCTCCTGTTAGATACCTCATCTCTACTGGCCAGACCAGTCTCCTTACCTCATCATCCACCACCAAAGGTCTCTGAGAGTGTCTGGGGGCCTCCAGCTCTTCTCCTTAGTTTTCATATATATATATACATATGGCCTCCTTTTACTTCCTGGAGGAGGCGCCAGGAAGATGGCTGCTTTTGCACTCCTGGGGATCGAGATGCACAAGGAGTGCCTGCTTTTACAACAGCAGGAATTCCCAAAAGGGGATTTTGGTGGAATGATAAAAATAGAACATACTCTCCCTAACTTTCAAAGCATTCCTGTCTTTAGATAGGATTATAGCGTACTACAGAGAAATTTGCGAAACACTTCAGTACCACCACGTCTACTCCAGTACCACCATTTCTGTAGGAGCACCTTCCTTTAAAAGGAACAGATTTCATTTCATTTTATTCAGATTTCTGGCAAATAGCTGTCACTACTCTTTTACTCCAACATGCCAACCTTTTCTGCAACCTTTCTGCAGCTTAGTTGCACTTGGTGTTGTGGAGCCAATACCAACAGTCAGGCCCTCCAGCTCTCCCCAGTTACCCCTCTTAGCTGTCTACATTTTGAATATCCCTGTGTGCAATTTTCCCTTTTTTATACTTCTAAATGCATAATTATTCTTGACAAATCGTATTTTCCTGTTCCTTCCTTCCTGTGCGAGGCTGACCTAATAATTAGTCCCTCGTAGGGACTGTTTGTTTTGGTATCATGTTGTTGTAGATGGATTAGAGATATGAAAAAACATATGTAAAAGCTTTACATGAAAGCATATGTAAAACAAATTTTCAAAGTAAATACATTTAGAGAATGGCAGAAAGACATTAGAACTGAAGCATATTTCAGCTCTTAAATAATTTCCCTTTTTATCTTGTTCAAACTTCCACAGGACAGCAAAAGCAGATATGGCCTCTAAAAGATGGTGTGGACACCAGTGTTTATGAAAGACTGGTAAAATACTGTGAGAAAAGAAATTACTTAAATGACTTTGATCCAGGACAGAAATTACTACTGCTCTCGCTGTGCCAGACTGATGTGAGATGGCTGTCCCGCAGGACTGTTCTTCCTCCAGCTCACCCTGTCTCATTAACATTATAGCCACAAGTGGAGCAGAGTGGCTGACGGGCAAAGTTCACCTCCACGTCTCTTTTTCATGGAGACTACATGTCTGCTCAGCCCTTAATAAAATAGCCCTCAGGCCTCAAATCACCACAGTAAAACAAATTATATATATAGTGGAACTTATAAAACAAAAATGCCTAGGCAGGACCCCAAGAAGTGCCTTTGGGCAGGTCAGTTCTCTGTCCCAATATGCAAATTAAGTGTGTGTGTGCGGGGTTGTATGTTTTAACTTACTACAACTTTCCACTACAAACTTTTTCTTTTTTGACAGAAATCTATTGCCGATCACCACCGTGGGGCTTTGTCAAGAAGACATCCCATCACCCTCTCTTTCTCTGTGAATGCAGTCTTCAAACTATAATGCTGCAAGTTTTAAATACATGCTAATGCCTGGGTGCAACCTCCATTTCATGTGCACTCAGCAAACAAAGATGAAGGCTGAGATCATTTAAGACTATACGCTAATGAGAGGTGTCCATCCTGATTTTGCTAATCTGCTCTGCAAGTGATCTGGGAGGAGGACACTGAAGAGGGAGGGATGTGCATGCTTGGTTTTCTATGTTTAGCTACATGCCATGTTCTCTCTGGTTGCTACTAAACTTGAAACGAATCTTCTCATTAGTGCCTTAGACAAACAAAAGTGGATTAAATAGCAAACATCAGGTTTCTTGTGTCACTCAACATAAATCCAAAGGGCTTCAGCACTGCAATTCTTTCCCCACAGCCACCAGTTCAGAGGCACTGGTGACTAAAGCTGGCAGATTTCTTTCCTCTGAAAGATCTGCTTTCAATAGAAGTTCAAGCTCAAATTATTCTTTTTTTTATTGCTGTTTTTCAAAAAAACCTGTAGAATGTAGAAAAAATAAAGTTTAAAGGACACAAAGGAGCAGAAAGAGTATGAGAAAATGCTCACTGAGATGGGACTTGATATCTCATTTCTAGTAATGTGAGACAGAAAGCTTTTTAATCAGGTCATTGAAGGAAACCAGTTCAAAACAGGTCATAAGCTTAGGCTGTTCAGATTCATGAGTTGAGATGGAATAGTAAGACGGCAACAACTGTCAGATTAAAGTGAATATAAAATGTAAAGACAAATATAAATGGTATTTTAATACCACTTTTACTTTTGAAGCACTTTAGTTGCCTGCATGTCCACAGATATTCAGCATAGAGAAAAGATGGCGTCTATAAGAATCAGATGTGAAATTGCTGCTTACTTGGAAATGCAACAGTTTGGGGTTTTTAATATATATTTCCTGCTAAGAAAACCAAACTGCTAAGATGCTGAAGCATTTTTGTCCTTTAAAGTCTGCCAATCACTCAAAACGAGGAAATACAGTCACTGTAGCTCATGTGCCACCTACTCAAAGCTGGCTCTGAACTGAGCTCAGGAAATACACTAAACAATTTAGCTCCTGGCTTTTTGCAAATGTCTGCCACCAGACTGTGGTTTCCTCAAAAGCATTTCTTCTTTGAACTTGTCTTAAGTATTTTTGTCAGAGCTTTTTTTTGTTTTTTTTTTTTAGTGTTGTGAATTGATTTCAAGCAGTTTAGTACATGTACAAAGGTTTCATATTGAAAAAACGAGGCTGTTACTGTGTGCTCATGCTTCACCTAGGCTAGGGGCTCCTTTTTTTTTAGACACTCAAGAGAAAATTACTCCCACAAGGAAGACAAACATTTGAAGAAAAAAAAACAAACCCTGGAGCACATGAGCCTGTGAGATAAATACTGCAGATTGTCCATCTAAGGCTGGCCATGTTTTATAAACCATGAAAATATTTTCTTCCAGGGGAACACAGATCTTCCCCGAGGCACATGTATTCCAAAAAATATGAAAAATATTGCAAATGGTTTGTGACTTTGCAAACCCAAATGCAAAGGGCCTGGCAAAGTCCCCACTGCTTGTGTGCCAGTACCCTGACGCATGTTGTCATTTTCCTTACCCTGTCCTCCTGCTGTGACAAACAGTGGCCCATCCATTGCAAAATGCGATGTTTAGCTTAGCTAAGCCAGCCCCAAACTAAGCCAACATAAATGGTATCTCATCAAAAGCTACCAGGAGGTGAACCCAAACTGGGCACGAGAAATTCAAAACAAATTCATTTCTCAATTCAAGGGCGCACTACATGAACATTCAATGGAATTCCTCCAGCTCTGGACTCGCACCGTAAGGTACTTACTAATAACATGACTAGAGTGACATTTACAAACAGTTCACATGTGAATTTAGGGTCATTTAAACACAGAAGATAGCAGATCTGCACTGACAAGCACAGGGACACTGGGGATTCTCTTTGCACTGTCTCAAGTACTCACCTCTCCCGCTCCTGTTCCAAGAGGTTGGTAAAGTCATCGCTCTTGTTCATGTAATCTGTATGTTTGTGTTTCTCGTTTTCTAGCTCATAAACTGTGCGGCGATGGCATTTTTCTGCCAACAGGAGCTGTTCCAGCATGCGCCGATACGTCTCTTTCTGCTTTTCTTCTAGTCTGTCCAGCTGGATTGTAAAAAGGGAGAAAAGACTGGTTTGAACGCCTTCTTGCTTACTTCATCTGATTTATTAACCAACAATGTTGTGTTTGGTAAATGTGAGTCCTGTAATTACAGGGATTATTATGTCTTGGGCTTTACATAAAGCAGTGACAAGAAATAAGAGTAACTGTCCTGTAAAAGTGATGATTCCTTTGAATGGTGTGTTGGCAGTGAACATTTGCATGGTTCTCCAGTACAGTCTCCACATAGTTTTAGCGTAACAAATAATATTATTGAGTGCAGGATTTTGCCTGTGGCAAGATGCTGTGCACACTTTCCTCATTTCACCCTCGTTGTACTCATTTGCTGTAGCAAATGCCAGGGCAGGAGACATGTCCTCAGACCCTGGGAGCCTGCATTCACGCACCTCTATATTGGGCACCTACATGCGGAGCATAAGGTCAAGGCTGAAAGTTGAGTTATGCATCAAGATAAAAAGTCTAAACTATTTAGATTTAGCAGTTTTACATTATGTAATAAAATTTATTATAAGCCTTAGGAATTTCCTCCCAGACTGTTGGTTTTTTTTTTCTTTACAGAAATTTCTTTATTAGCCACACTTTACCATTTTTGTCATCTGAGCTCTTTTTAAAAAATATATATATTATTAATTTAATATACCATTTATTATTCAAACAAACACTAAGGCCAGGGAGGTGTGTTTGAAAAGTTGCCAGGACACTCTGAAGCCACCGCAATTATTCATGTTGCTCATTCCATTGTTTCTTGGCAGTAGATGACAAAGTCCATCCTCCTCCCTGCTGAAGCAGCCTGGAGCCCTGGCACTTCTCTGCTTGCCTGTCCCTGGAATGGCAGCTGGCAGATCTTGCTCTGCCCAACCTCAGCCCTTACCCCACAGGAACTGCATCTTCCTTGGCCCCAGCAGCTCTGGGCAGTTGCTGCTTCACAGGATGCCTCCGCAAACTGAGGGACATAACAGAGGAGGAGGACCATGGAGATTTGATCTCCCAAAGTTGACCATGGAAGCCAAAATAAAACAGTCCTTGCATTTTGTATAGGAGCCAGGTTGGATTCAGTCTTTGAGAGTAGATCTCTTGCACTTACAAAATTTTATCACCATCCTATTTTAGTTCCAACATAACATCTGTAGACAAACATTTTACACTGAGGTCCCCATCGAATTATCATCTTCTTTAGACAAAAGCCCTGCTAAGATATTTTAATCTTATTCCACAGTATTTCATGCATGCTCCCACATGCTAATGTTTTCTTTCCTTATTTACTATTATTGTGGTTTAGCCCAGGCCAAAAACTAGGCCAATTATCACCCCAAAAATTCTAGAATACTCTTCAATGAGAATACACAGTATAAAGTTGTCATGTGGTGGACACAGTTCCTGGTGAAAAAGAATTAAATGTTCTAATAGGATGAACTATGAAGATTTGGACAGGACGTGCAGTATATTATACTGTATGTTGTTTTCTCCTTTAGGAGTTGAACTGACTTTGAAGTCCTAAAGCTGAAGTGATATAAAATTGCAATAGATTTATGAACACATAAATTTGATCAAGGTGAATCTCTGCAGGTTTTCTTTTCCCAACTACCCACATGACAGGGGTCCAGTATGCCAAAAAAACAAAGAAGTCTTGCCAGTGCTTTGAGCACTAATGTTGGAACCTGTAATCAACAGAAATTTAGAAGACAGAAATCTAACCCACATATATTTTTTCCTCTCTTAACAGCACCAGCCCTAAGAAGCATCCAAATTATGTTTGGGCTCAAACACAGTGACTTTGCATACAACTTATTCTGCAGTTGGGTGAAATATTCAGTTTTTCTTCAATCTCTTGACATTTCTACAAATGCTGGGGTATCCTGTTAATGTGCTTTGCACACATATACTAGTTAGAATTTCCCCTGCACAGACCAAATGATGTAAATCAAGAAGTTATTACCTCTGAAATTGGTTTCTCATAGACGTCTTCCCCTATAGACTTTTCTTGGGCAAGTATGGCATCCCTGTGTAGCACTCGGAGCACGTGCTCTGGAGCTGCAGATCCATAATGAGCTTCTAAAACTTCAGGTTTGGTTTTCTCTGTCCTCAGCATGTGGATCACATCCTCCCTTGCCTGTAACATTTCAAATCATTACCATAAACCAACCCAATAACCAACAGGGAAAATACAGCATTTCATACCTATGGGCTACATACATAAAAATGAAATAAATCAGAAGACTGTCAGGCTGACAACACAAACATAAAGACTTTGTGAAATATCAGAGCAAACATGGTCTATGCAATCCGAATGTCATCCTTGTAGGTATTAATTATTGCATTGCTGTCTGCTGTTACATTTGAATGCTATGAATCTTTATTTTAATTGCAACTATAGCCAGGGAACATTATTACTCTTCATATACTTCACCTTATTCACTGCCCATACTGTTCCCTGACTGCGGTAAGTAGATGAGCAAAACAAGCAGCACAAATGGGCTGAACTAGTGTTTCTCAGACAGCTCAGACTCAATTAAGTGTTTCCTAGTCATCCCCACCTGACTTTGTGACTAAATATTCTCCCAAAGTTACTTGTAAAATAAAGTTTTCTAACTTTTGATTGTTTAAACAAAAGCCTAGAAACATGCAGACCACAGCTAAGCGGCATAATCAGCGGCAGACCCGAAGAGGCTGAGCAAAGAGAAGGGCTGCTGATGCTGGAGCAGGCAGTGTACCTGGGAGTCATGGTGCTGCTATGGCTGAGAGAGTGGGAGTCCCAGATCCTGCTCCTTGCCCTGGGTGGGACCCCCCTGTTTCAGGCAGCACAAGCATCTGGGCATGATGAGACTGCTCTGCAAGGCCATCTGGCTATGAATAAGGGGCATTTTAGGGCTATGCTGCCGAAAAATGCTTAATCTCAAACTGTTTTGAATGATACTTGCCAACAACTGTTAAGCCATCTGTAAAATCAGGGCAGAGCACTTGCTTGTCCTTCAAGGCAGGTTTATAATGCCCTGATCCAGGGAGGGACTGTAAAAGGTACAAGTTTTTGGTGGGCATGTAGGATCTTCAAGATTTCCCTGGGGAACATCTCTCCCACAGACCCAAAGGGATGTGGGACACAAAAGTACAGGCATCAAACTTTCTTGCCTGCCTTACTGACACTCATGTGAGCTTGGAAAGCTAAGGAAAGGTTCAGATATTTTGGGAAAAATCCATTACAAATCCTAGCCCTGTGTAAGCAGTGAGTGTTGAGAATTTATGAACTGACTGATACATCATGCTTTTCCACAGTGTTCACAACGGCACTCTGTATTATCCCTGTATCAAATCTTAAATCTTTACCCAGTACCACAGAGGCATTGCAGCTCTACAAAACCTCCTGCTTTTAAAACAAGCAAGGAAATAATTTCAGGAAATGACAAAGACCCTTTAATATTTTTTCTTTATTTTTTAATATAAAA
>VXBZ01012623.1:270921-371385 GCA_013399135.1 Heliornis fulica | reverse complement strand
AAAATAAAATAAAACAAAAATATCTAGAGGCAAAGATCATACCACCCAATTGAGACTCATTGAGTCATAGAATCACAGAATAGTTTGGATTGGGGAGGGACTTCAAAAAGTGTCATGCGCCAACCCCCCTGCCATGGGCAGGGACACCCATAGACCAGGTTACCCAAAACCCCATCCAACCTGGCCTTGAGCATTGCCAGGGAGGGGGCAGCCACAGCTTCTCTGGGCAGCCTGTGCCAGGGCCTCAGCACCCTCACAGGGAAGAATTTCTTCCTTATATCTAATCTAAATCTACCCTTCAGCTTAAAGCTGCTACACCTTGTCCTATCACCCCTTATATTCACCACCTCTCCAACTTTCCTGTAGGCCTCTTCAGGTACTGGCAGGCTGCAGTAAGGTGTCCCTGGAGCCTTCTCTTCTCTAGGCTGAACAAGCTCAACTCTCTCAGCCTGGCTTCATAGGAAAGATTCTCCAGCCCTCTGGTCACCTTTGCACCTGTCATCTGGACTCTCTCCAACAGCTCCATGTCCTTTTTATGTTGAGTGCACCAGAAATTAATGCAGTACTTCAGACAGAGTCTCAAAAGAGCAGAATAAACCAATGGTCATGTTTCTTTTTATGCAATGTTTCATTTTATGCAACTTACTGGGATGCAAGCGCACATTGCCAGCTCATGTTGAGCTTCTTGTCAGCCAACACCCTTTCTCCCCTGGGCTGCTCTCAATCCATTCTCTGTCCATCCTATATTTATCCTTGAGATTGCTGTGTCCCATGTGCAGGACTTGCACTTGGCCTTGTTGAACTTCATGTTGTTCATATGGGCCCACCTACCAATCCTGTCAAACTCACTCTGGATGGCATCCCTTCCCTCCATTGTGTTGACTGCACCACACAGCTTGGAATTATCTGCAAACCTGCTGAGGGTGCACTTGATCCCATTGGCCATGTTGCCAACAAAGACACTAAACAGTGTTGGTCCCCATACCGATCCCTGAGGAATGCCACTCATCACTGGTCTCCATTAGCCCAATTATAAACAACTAGCTGTAGGTACTTACTCTGTACAACACTTTCTAACCTTAAATAAAAGATTTGCACAGGTCTGCAAGATACAAAGTACAGACTGGAATGGTATTAATGTTATTTCAGCATGAGCATGGGAAAGGTGCATCACTCATGGCTGTCAAAACTACAAGTGAATTATGTGGGCTAGTCCCAAAGAGTGCCAAAAGAGCATGCACACCTCACTACATCATATCCTGAGAATACACCACTCTCAGTACAGGAAAATGTTATTTTAGGGAAGTTTTAGACAGGTTTGAGAGTATACAGGTTTTTTATATCCCCGTAAAAATAACAGTTATCTTAGTGTCTTTGTTACTATGAGTCCAATATTTCTAAGTAGCAGAAAAAGCTTTAAAAGGTCTAAGAGGATAGCATGGGAGTTTGGGGGTGTTTATAAATATCCAGATTTTATGACCTGTTGCCTTAGGCACTGTTAGGAAGAGAGAGTTTTGGGGCCATATCTATGTCCTCTCCCAGTGGAAAAACTTAGTGTCCCACTTTGTGCCCTGCGCAGGGACAGCATTGTGTGAAGACAGCACTGAAAACAGAGAGATGAGGGGGCAGCCCCCTTCTACCTTACACACCAAGGGCCACAACCGAGCATGCTGAAACCTCAGTTTGCTCTGGTCCTCAGCACAGAAAGCTTCAGGCCCCACACACCCCATTCCTCAGGGACAGGCACACCTCGGACCCTATGCTATTCAGGAGAGGAAGAGGATGAGTTCATTCTCTCCTTTTGAAGCTTTCAGGCCCTGAGCAGCATAATTAAGTATTGACAGTGCCGGGCAGAGCAAATAGAGGCAGCTCGGGCTCAGTGGTTTAACACTAAGACATGGGAGAGCAAAGAGGTACTGGACTCCAGAGTCCAGTACCTTCAATGGTTATTTAATACTATATTAGCTTGTGGAGGGGCTGAACAATGCTCTTCCTTCCCAGTGAGTGCCCCAGCCCCTGTTCACTGCTGTGCATACTTTCCCTCCAGCCTCATTGGTCTTTAATCGTCAATGATTAAAATGGAGCAACTTTAGAGGGGGAATGAGAGTTCCTGAAACACCTTATAACATTCCCGTGAAGAGAGAGTTTCTCCAAGTTGCAGATTTGGGCCGCTTAAGAGCCAGAGGGAGCTGAGCAATGTGAGTGGGTGGTGATGAATGGAGGAACTGGCACCTCGAGTAGGAAAGAAGGTGCCCAAGTTCAGTTAAGAGCTTTGAAGGAAACGCTTAGCTCCATGGCAGGGCTGTCAGCTCTGAAAACTCCTCACTGCAGACCAAGGGAAGGGTACCCAGCTCAGGGACAGACTTGGGAGCAACATCACCAGGGCACAAAGAGCTCCTTGCTGACATAGCCCTTCTTGGGCACCCCATGCTCAGCAGGCACTCAGGATCTAGATTGCATTAGCATGGCAAGGTGCCTTCTGTCTTTTCTGGGCTTGGCCATTGCTCCTATCTCTTCAAGGGTATCGGCTAGTTCACCAAGTGCTCTGTTTCCATGGACTAACGATAACAGTTTGTGAAAAGCAAACTGACAAACAGACAATCAGGTTGCTAGGAAGCATTGGACCAAAAAAAGGGCCCTTGTGCTAATAATAAACCAGAGAGAAAATTTCTTTTATTTGTTCAGCAACAAGCCCCAGCAAAGGAAGATTTTGAAGTGCAGCTACTCTAGGTCAGAGAAGGGCCTGGGCAACATCCTGACCTCCCAGAAACCTCAGGATTTGTAAACTCCAGTTAGTCTCTCTGAAACTCCTCAGGATAATCCGAAGGGGCGGAGCTGAAATAGCAGGCCTGTATAACTCGTGATTTCATGTTTCCTCCAAATGACTGTTTTTCAACTGAAACAACTAGAAGAGCTCACAAAGATGTTTTCTTTCAATGTATGGTGGACAACTACCACTCTATTAAACTCCAGGATATGGAAAAACAAGAAAACAAGACAGATTAATCCTGTAGAGGAACCCTTGGGTTAATTCAACACATGCACCTGGAAAGAGGTGCAAGAGGCTCACAATGGGGTTTCTTAGCTAAGAAGAGGGAACTATACTGTCAAGCTGTAGCAACTGGTGAACATCTACTGTAGGTGCCTTCCTTGTCTCTAAGCACAATGACACAATGCTGTTTAGCATAAATCATAAGCTATGAGACAAACACAAGGAAGAGATTTCAAATTGGAAGTAAACTTGCATATAAATCCCAGAGGAAAGTTTTTAGCTGTTTTGGTAGAAGGAACATGGTGTTTGGCACAGGAAAGCCATCTCTCAAGTCTTTTTGTTTTGTTTTGTTTTGTTGGTGCTGTGATGAGAGAGAGTATTCAGGCATGAGAAGACCACATGTTGCAACAGCTTGTAAAACAATGATACTTATTTGCGTAAGTCTGGAAGACTGCAATTAGTCAGAAAAGCTCTTTAAAGTTAAGATAGAGAATTTAGAAAATACATATATTTACTTTTGTTGTTTTTTCATTACTTAAATTATCCTACAGAAAACTCCAGGCTAACTATCTATACTATTCAGATTGTGGGTTCTTAAAAATAAATAGACTTTTCTGTTATCACTGTAAATATTTCTTTCTTACACCAAGATGAAACCTCTCCTGGTACAACCTGTATCCATTGCCCCTTGTCTTCTCCATGTGGCTTCTTGTGAAGAGAGAGCTTCAATCTTCTTTGTAGCTGCCGTTTAAGTGCTAGAATAATGTGACAAGATCCTCCCTGAACCTTCTCTTCTCCAGGAAAAAAAGACCCAATTACTTTGGACTTTTGTCACAGGGCAGGTTCTCCAGCCCTCTGGTTATCTCCATGGCCTTCCACTGGAACTTCTCTAGCTCACCTGCATCCTTGTTGAACTATGGGGACAAGAACTGGACACTCTAGTGTCACAGTTAACTCCTCATCTGTCCCTGCTGATAGAGGAACTACAAATCTGACCTGTATGTAAGCCTTGTTTTATGCTTACTGGAGATACCCAAATCTAAAGGCCAATAACCTCAGGTCTTGAGTGCATCCATGGAGGGGCTGAAGTGCCATGGAGCACTACTATCCCACACAGCTTGGCCCACTCTCCCTTCCTTACTCTCTGGTACCCAGTGATTAGTGCACTTAAGACATGGGGAGGGTCTGCGTTTCCACCTGGGAAATACGGGACAATGCTCCCCTCCCCTCAGGAGTACAAGCTAGCTGCCCAGCGGGAAGGCTGAGACGTGAAGCCACTCTTTGCACGGCTACCCTGAAACACTCGCTTTTTGGCAGAATAAAAGAGAAGGGCTTTCTTTTGCTCGCTGCATGCCTAGTAAAATATTTAAATGATATAGAAAGGATGTAAAGAGGTCCCTGCATAAAATTGAAACCATTTAGGAAACAATAGCATGACTCCGCTGCTTGTAAAAGGGGACCAGCAGCCTAGCAACCAAATTCTTGGTCAATGGAAAGACTGTTACACAAGCCCGGCGTTCGGAGGTGCTTCCTCCTCGTGCCCTGCCCTGCCAATTTACTACAGCCGTCTCTCCCCATTCCCACAGTCTTTGGCCTCTCCAGTGAGACTGCTAACAAAACTCAGCACCCACTAAACAGGGCATTTTTGCTACAGGCCATTTGTCACCTGGGAAATGGGACTGAAGTGATCAAACTTGTTTCATATAAAGCATCTAGTAAATTGGGAAAAAATTTCAGTTGTATTCAAGATGGGCTGAATGGAGTTAAAGTAATCACTGTCAAATAAGAGTAAAATCCAATTCACGATCTTTTGCTAGTAAGTCACCCAAACTCTTCTCCTTAATTTTGTTTGTGAACAGCCTTCCTGCAAATTCACAATGTGCTTCTCTCTAAATCAGTTACCAGTAACTATTTACTTCATGGCTCCATGTCTGGAGCCATCTAAAACACATACAACTACTTCAGAGCAATCTAACTACTTCAATAACATGATGACAATCCCTTCACTTCATAGAAAAAAGTTCTGAAAATTTGGGAGCAGGAGTAGTATTTACAGGCAATGTGCTTTTGTAATATTTGGATGATATGATATTTCCTGGTTTTGACTATTTCTTTCCTAGTCATCTTGACACTTTGTCATGCCATCAAAAGTGAAAGCACCAATGGAGGTTTAATGTATGAACTTGTATTTTTCTTGCTAGTGATTAACATCAAGAAATAACTATCAAACCACAGGCAGGAACCTTTACTTCTACTTGTGGTAGTATTATTTGGATTTCACACACTTCAGGTTATTTATAGTGCAACAGCTGCTCTGTACTGCACCAGAAACTAGATAAGGTCACAGGTTCTCCATGTAGTGTGATCTTACCAGCGGCTGGTTTCCTAAATTCCTGTAGTCTTTGCAAACATTTCACCTAGAACTAACAAACATCACACTCAAGGCATCCTTCTGAGAGAGATCAGGAGGATGTTCTCACGCTGCTTTTCTGCACTATCCAGGATAAGCTCATGCTGCGTTGCCACTGGGGCAGGAATAGTCTTATTTCTGAAATTCCCATCAGAGACCTCAGAAAGTAAATACCACGTGCTTGCTTAGTTTAATGAAGCAGGGTGCTCAACAGCCTGTATCTGCAAAATTTTCTTAAAGCTGGTCCTCTAATCCCTGTTTAAACTCAGCACTGTTTCCCTTTTTTTCTTACCTTAGGAGGAAACTCAAATAAAAGTGCCTTTTTGTCATTTTGTGTCATGATACTGTGAATATGAATAGAGAAAATGATAAAAATTCCCCCTGCCCACTGGAATGCCACTTTTGTTAAAGGCCTGTTTCCTCAAATTATCCCTACTTATTGCTACAGGGGCTGGGGAGCAATCTGTCTTGCAGGACAGATGCACTTGGTGTACAAAGCACACTTCGAAGCTGGGAAGTTACTGTGTATTGCATCATACAAAGGTCTTTTCTACTAAAAACTGGAGAAATATTTTTCTCTCTGGCATCAGATAGCTGAAGTAGCCATGTTTGTATCACTCAGTGACTTAGCCATGCAAAAAGCTGACTAATAACACATACACATAATTTTTACTGCAAGATAGGTTCTATGTACAGCAAAGTGCTTTTTTTCTTGCCTTTCATCTTAATTTCTGAATATTTGAAACTGTGGAGTCCACTTGCACAAATTCCTTTTAACATTTCTGGACTCAGATCTGTGTACGTGATTTACTTTGGAGGTAAACAGATGATTTCAGAGATGAAAAGTGACCATCAGTGCTTTTGTAACAGTTTAGTGAAATATATCTGGAAATGAAAGTGATCCTTCATGACCCTGGTGATATAAACCAGAATTGTCCTGTCTTCTCTACACCATGCATAGCTTTCTGGCCTTGTAAGAAGCCTTTGGAGCTGTACAGTGTATTTCATTTTGTTCCGTGCTATCTTACAGTGATAACACAGAGGGTCCTTTTAAAATCAATACTGGAGGAGAGGCACATGATAGACCAGGTCATCCACTGCACAAACCCTCTGAAGTGGCTCCAGAAGTATTACATCAGAGATTAATTTGGCCTCTTGGGTTTAAAAAGGTCCATGCTAAGGATTGCAGAGCTGAGGAGAAGCAGCACTGAGCAATGTATTACTTCTCAGAGCAAACTTCGAAACAGATCAAATGAGCGCTAGAAGACATCTGTCTGTTATTTCCTGCCCACACAGCTTTGTTCTGCTTTATTGCCAGAGAGCTCCATGGATGATGTCACTTTTTTCTGAAGAAAACAGGCCACCAGAGCCTTTCACTGACATAATTAATTATCTGTAGTCTGGGCCACAGCCAGAAAATTCCCATGGCAAGGCTCTGAGAAGTATTAACTCCACACTGCTTGATGTTTTCAAAATTATTAGGGCCTGGGATATCCCGTCTTGTCTTTTCACACTGAAAAAGTGCTTTGCTTGATATTATCGAACTGTGGGGCAGTTACTGCAGCATATAGAATTACAGTGTCATGAGTCAGCCAGCACAGAAAGACCAAAGCGGGGGGTCACTGTGAGTTATGCACACGAATCTGCACATGGGGATATGCTCTACATGCTATCACAATGACTAAACCCACTGGTTTGGGTTGGCCATATCCAGTCATCTAGTTGAGGTCTAGGCCAACATAAACTGCATCATCTCATGTTGCACATGACCTGAAGCTTGGTGGCAAGCAGACACTGCAAACTGATCCCACCAACCAACAGGGAGAGAAAGGGGCATCCATTAAATCACCTTTTTGGACACCTGAGCAGGAGAGTCATTAACAACAATGCACAAATTACTGTATTTGCGGTTCAGGGCTGCTACGTGGCTGTGTGATGTGGTGTGTATCCTAATAAATGAGGTAATTAGCAAAGTAAATCTAGGTCTTTTTCCTCTGCTCAACACTGGTTACTGCAACACTTGCTAAGGTAGAAGAGAGCTTCTTGGTTCAGGTAGTCTGAACCAGATGTGAAAACTAAGTCTCTATTGCAGTTTATTCATGCTAAGGAAATGCTCTGCAGCTTTCCAGGTGAATGGCCATCATGAGCTACTACAGAAGTGCAAGAAGTCATTAATATTGTAGCGTAGTTCCCACACACTGTGTTTTTTTACATTGCTGGATTCATTTAGCACATTGCCATGTTATTTTTGTACCTACAACTTAGTTTGTGATCGATCAGTTAGCAGCCTTTTAAAAAGAAAAAATATGACTAGTGAAAGGGTAAAAATAAAAAACCCTACATCCTTTCCTCTGTCTTGTGTTACAATCTGCCCCTTAATCTTATGTTAACCAGTCTGGACCAAGACTCAAGAGGTCCATGTTCTGCTTGTGGACTTCTTTCTCATGCTTCACACATAAAGTTAACCTCACCATGCTTCAATTCCATTCCATAATGTAAATAACATTTCCCATGAATGCTGTCAAATTGAACTCTTAAGTATATATGAGATCTAAGATCTGATTATGTGAATAATACAAAAAATATGGCACTCTGACATCAATATAGTTGGTTTTGTTTTCCTGTACTCATTACATTCTTTTCATTCCTCCACACTTATATATTTTTATACAATCACTCAATTTGTTGAAACCCATTGGAAACTAAACATATCTTAATTAGACATGTAACTCAGGCTGCCTAAATTGCTCTTTGAAAGTGCTTCATTTGCTAAATAAGGAACTGAAGCATCTGAAATGAGGTCCTCTGAGCTGAACTTCATTTGAAGCCTCTGGTGTAAGCACTCTGCTCCAAAAGGAACAAACCCACCTAGGTATTTTTTTCCACAGTGATCTAGCTGTCTTGTGGCAGAAATGAGCAGGCACAGAGTGGGACGGAGCAAGAGACAAGCTGGTGCCAGTGGGGTCATTGCGGTCACACTGATGAAGCTGAGGAAATCCTTCTGCCTCCTCTGCGAAGACGCGAGCATAACTCCGAGTGGTGTACCAACAGACCCAAGTGTGTATACATATGTAATAAACTGTACACACAGCTTTCTCTTGTCCAAGCATTTTGTTGGCTTCCACAAACTGTTTTCGCTGCTCTGTGCTACACGGCTGTGCATTCAAGTTACTGATGAGTGATGAATGGGCAGGAACAGTAGGCCTGCATTACAGCGAGCACTTACCAGCGTAGCCAATTATTTGAACAGAGGAGTTGTCAGAGGAAACGGGGGAAGTGGTGCAAACTCTTAGAGTGAATTGACTTAGGGCAGGCAACAAAAGGCACAGAGCGAGATCTCCCAGGCGTGCCCACGATGCCCTTGCAACCTCCTACTGTCCCCAAAATCTCCCTGATCCTTCCCAATGTCAGTTCTGTCCCCTTTCCCTCCACAAACCCCACTTGGATATCCTCTCCCCTCTCTAGCCTTCCCCTGCATTGCCAGAAATGAGACAGTATCCCTTCGAAATGTCATTTTCCCTGAACTGCTGAGACTGCCTGAACCAACACTAGAGAATGGGTTTTCATTGACTGGCCACATCCATAATTCTGTTTCTGGCTTGTTTAAATGTGAAGGTGACAAATGCCTGGAAGTTACCATGCAATTGTACTCATTTTGCTGGCATGGAAGAATCGATGCTATTTCATTTTATTCATTTATTTTTTTGACAAAGGAAACCAATAACTTCCAGGATGAGATGAGACTTCAATTGCAAAATCCAAACCATTCCTGTCTTAAGAAAGGACTTTCCTTCATAGTTTCTTAGCAGTGCATCGGTTTGGGTGCTGATTGTGTGCAGACCTCAGAAATAAGTCACTGGTTAGGTCAGGTTTTTTTGGACATCATGCAAACGTATACACTGAAGCCAGCAATTTCGTAAAGATGTGGCAAGACACAGGATGTTCAGCAGGGCCAGCAGTTTTCTGTGTGAAAATGTTACATTTCTCTCATTTTAGTCAACCAATAGGTGGAGCCTTTAACCCTAGAAACAAGACACTTTCTCAGATACCCATGTTCTCACAAGTATTACATAAAGACTTATATTTGCTTTTATTGAAGCTCATTTTGGATGGAAAATAATCAGGTTTACTCTCAAGACCTTATCTGATCCTCAGCTGGAGAGCAGGAGACACAAACCTAATAAATACACAATTGGAGCAGCAAAGTTAATAAAAACAGACTCAACTACAGCGGCAATGTTAAATTAACAACTGGTGACTCAGAGTACTGGACAGCATAATGACACATAAGACATATGCTCATTGCAAGCTCTCTCAAGAATCCCAGAAATTTTAAAGCCAGAGCGTCCATGCATCCAGCATGCATTGCCAAAGGGTTGGCCACCTCCTCTCCCACAGAGTGAGCCTTTTCTCAAGAAAATGAGAAAAGATACAAGCTTTCTCATCACTGTTACACTGAGTACACAATTTCTATTAAGTATATGAAAGATAAAAAAGAGGGAGTCAAATGACATAATTTTTCTAAAATTCTTTTTGAGCTATTGCAAAAGAGGATTAGTTAAAGACACTGATCCATATGGGAACAAGACCAAAACTTAAAAGTCTTTGATGGCCTATTTTGCACGGAAGACCAAGAATTTAATAAAAAAAATAAAAATAAAAATCCAAGTTTCTCCTGCTCTTCCCTCCACTCTAGACAATGCATCAGAGGTACCTGCCAATTATTCCTTTTTTTTTCTGACCCTCCAAGCCTAAAAAAAATGATGGATGTAGTTCTGTGAAGTACAGCTCAGGCATTAACAGAGAATTTAACAGAAAATTACTGTTAAAGTGACAGAGATTTTCAGCCTACAGCTGTCAGGTGACAGTGACATTTTATTGAGTATAATTACTTTGAAAAATATATATAATGCTAAAGCAATTTTAGTACCAAAGATATGGCTATCATCACTATGGTTGATAGTACCTCTGCCCTTAATTTTTTTTTTCTTCCCATCTCTCACAGGACAGCAGGGTTGTATTTTAAAATCCAAGATTCTAAGAATTACTAGTCAAGCTCTGCTTACTTCCCATGGAATATCATCTGCACTTTGAACAGCAATGATTGCAAGCTACGGAAGAAAACATACTGCTCTGGACAAAATTAATTTCTGGTTGCAAATTATTCAACAAAAATTAAAGAGACCACTTGTGGTCTAAGTCTATCCTGACTTAATTTTTTTGTCCTGTCTTCTGCCTCATCAGGAAAAACAACCAACCAACCAACCAACCAAGGGATTGGTCAAACGGAAGAGGATTTTTTAACTCATTGTATTGATATCCTTATTCCAGACATTTTGAGGGATTTTTTTAGAGTCTTGCTTTGCTACAGTAGAGATACCAAGTTTCTCTTCATTGTCCTGCCTTTTCTATACCTTCTTTCCCCGTGTCTAGCTTGGCTGCTTTATCACTATTTTATTTCCCCTTTCCTCACAAGATTTTTCTTCTATTGCCCAACCACTTTCCTCTCATTCCATTCTCCTTAAGTCACCTCTCCCTCCTCACATTAACCCTATCTTCTCTTTTTCCCTATAACTGTACATACAAAGTACATACATCTCTCTTGGATAATTTTCATTTCAGAAAAAATACTCAGAAAATCCCAATCTCTTTCAGTCCAATTAACAAGACTTATTAGTTATGAACACTTACACAAAGGTACTCTATATGCACTTTTCTCTGGCTTTAACTATTCTTCCCACTCTGGCTCCTCTTTGGCTTCTCAAATTGTGAGACTTTGCTAATCACAGAATCACAGAATGTTATGAGATGGAAGGGACCTTGAAAGATCACCTAGTCCACCCCCTTCCCGCCCAAGCAGGATCACCTAGATTAAATCACACAGAAATGCATCCAGGTGGGGTTTGAATATCATCAAAGAAGGAGACTCCACAACCTCTCCGGGCACCCTGTTCCAGTGTTCTGTCACCCTCACAGAGAAATAGTTTTTCCTTATATTCACATGGAACCTCCTATGTTCCAGCTTGTACCCATTGCCCCTTGTCCTATCACTGGCCAACACCGAGAAGAGTCTAGATCCTTCCTCCTGACACTCACCCTTTACATATTTATAAACATTAATGAGGTTGCCCCTCAGTCTCCTCCAAGCTAAAGAGACCCAGCTCCCTCAGCCTGTCCTCATAAGGAAGATGCTCCACTTCCTTCATCATCTTGGTGGCCCTGCGTTGGACTCTTTCAAGTAGTTCTGTGTCATTCTTGCACCGAGGGGCCCAGGACTGGACACAATATTCTGGATGTGGTCTCACCAGGGCGGAGTAGAGGGGAAAAAGGACCATTTGGAAATTCTCTTCATTATATTACCGGCACCATCTTTCCTCCAGTGTGATGCATCTTGTCCCAACTTTCTCTTCTGACTGTAATATTGCCCAAAAGAAACTGATCAGGTTTACAGCCACCTATCTACCCCATATTTCTCACTCAAGCTGTCAGGCAGTTCAGTGTTTGATATTAATTCAAGGGTATCAAGAAAGGCACTGAAGAAAATTAGGAGTTTCTACAGTGTTTTCAACTAAGCAATACCAGGTGACTATCATAAAGTTGTTTCAACATCTCAGGAATGCCAAGTCTGAAGCAAAAGCAGTTCAAGGAACTATGTGAAGGTTTGCACACTGCAGAAAGAGGAAAAAGAGACAGAGAGAAAACCATCACAAATGCTGTTATGGAGTCAAACCCTCTCAGTTACATCAATCAGACTGGCAAGCCATGGGAAGGCCATGTAAACCATGTCAGCAGAGAAAAAAGAAACTAAACGGATGTGGCAAGACCAGTACAGCAAAACAAAGGCTCAGAGGGTGCGAGACTGTGGCCTACAAACACTTTGGGCATTAAACAGCAGGGAGGGTAGTGGGCTTTTCTGAGCATGATTGGTGTACCACACAATTTCAGAGAGGTGTCACTAGATGTAAATACAATTGCACTAAAAATTAAAAGACAGAAATTTGCTAAACAATAAAGCTTTTCAGTTCTGGAACAGTTTTCCAAGAGGAGTCCTTGAGGTAAATAACCCAGCTAATCTTGAGACACAGCTTGATAAACTTATGACAAAAGTTAAATGAAGTGGTTGCCTAAAGAACTAGCTGCTGGGGCTTGATTTACACCAGATCTTCTACAATTTTATCTTGGGGATTCACAAGAAAATGGGTCAGTCAATGCATCTGCACTATGAGTTAGGGAGTGACAAGAAAGTTAGAATATGGAAAAGGCCACAACTAGAGAAATAAAGAAGGGATGGAAAGCTGAAGAAAGAAGGAATGTTATATGTTAGGAAAGAGAACAGAACAGAATGATTAGAGGCAAATTATATTAATAAAATGTGTAGCTATAAAAAAAAAAAAGTAGAAAGCAGAAAAGTGGAAACATTAAGAAACTTTCTTCTTTATTTACAAAGCTTCTTTTTTTTTTTTTCTGATAGAAAGACAGACGGTAAAGTACTAAAATACCTTTAAAATGTTGGAACTCAATAGGTGTTACATCAACAATACCCATGTGGGTACCTGTTAATCTGCACTATATCAGGATTTCCTGATAACAAATTTCCTGGCAGACTATACAGCCACTGCTATCTAGGTGTTTTTTAAGGACCTTACCAAAAAACAAAGCATAGAACCCTCACCCACCTCTGCTAAACCTTTCCTGACAGACTTAAACTAAGAAGGAAGTCCTGCAGCCTATCTGAAAGTGATATGTCCTGGCTCTGTTGGATAAGAGACCTTTGTGCCATGATTACCACCAGCAACTAGCCCCCTGTGTCTGCCCGGCAACAACCCTTCCTGCAGCTGATTAAACCAGGTGCAGTCTACAGATCTGGCAATCTGTGGCACAAATGTAATAAACCTGCTAACCCCAGACTGCCATGCTTAATCCTGGGATGGTGTTTTCACTAGCAACCTCATCAGAGAGACCAACTCAAATGGCACGATGAAAAGCGCTGTCTTCAAGCCAGGACCAGAGATAAGGTGGGAGGACATCTCCCCTTGGGGTGGTATGGCTGTGGCTCCCCAGGCAAGGGGAGACATCTTGGGGACTCAATCATTAAATGCAGCCTTAAATAAGCACAGTTTAAAGGGGAGGGCTTCTCTGACAGTGGATTCATTTGGTTTCTCCCTTTGGAGGAGGGATGCTATGTAAATAGGTTTACCTATGAATATCTGCTACACAGTGTTTCCCTTCAAAAGTCAGTCCAAACACAGTGTCATATTAGGCCATTTAGAAGACTGAAGACTTTTCAGGAATTGTGGTTTATGATCAATCTATAAATAACTTGTATATTATACACTGTTCTCCAAGACACTCACATTTCACATATTGCCCATCCACATCGTCAGGCCTGCAACAGAGGAAACGTACAGCTGATACCTTAATATGTATTTCATTTACACCCCATGGCTGCCCAGCTCTGAGGAGCAGATCTCAGCTTCTCCACAATGCCAGGCTCTCAGGAAACATTTCCTTCAGTCCTGAAGTGTGCAAAGGGCCTCGGCAGGAGCGGGTGGCTGTGCTGCTGGGGATGAATGCCATTTCTGCACAGGACAAACCCACTAGAGCACTGGCTGTTATAGAGGTCTTGAGTGGAAAAGTTGCTTCTATTTAAATGGGTGTGAAATATAGGAAACTGTCTCACAAGCTTAAATTGTCATATGGCAATAGGAACAAAACCTGGCTAGCAGTTATTTTTCTTGAAAAAAACCAAGGATTTGTAGTGGGGTGCTGCCTTCATAAACATGCTTTTATTATGCAATAGAAGAGTGAATAGTAAACATGTATGAATTCTGCTCTTTTCCTTTTGGGCCCCTAATCAGGAAATGTTGAAAGTCAGTGTTGGTATTGCTGGAGATTAATGGCTGCTACACAGAAAGTGTACAGGGAATATATTCCTGCCAGGATAAATACATAGGCCATTGGACAAAAATCTGTGAACCACAGATAGGATTATATCATCATTGTAAAGATCCATATTGCCTGTGTTGCTCTGTAATTAATAATATTCACATGTTGGTTTGACTGAAATCACTCTAACAACCAGGTAAAGTAATGCCATACCTTCATGGTCCTATTTCTTCTACTGGTGTTTGAAGTTTTCTTTTCAAATTAGTTTTGCAGTATTTAAAAATTTAAATTTTTTTCCATGTATAGGAAGAAACCCTTTATGGACTTTTTCCCCCCTTTATAAATCATTACATGTTTAAAGAGGATGGAATCAATGAATTTTTTTTTAATATGAGTGAGTCTCACAAATAAAAGACACTTTTCTGAACCATAAGGCCTTTAAAATCAACCCCTTTCATCAGTTCACTTGTTTCCCACTCTTCTTCAGAGACTTGAGACCTCTCCTGCCATGTATGTTGGGATATATTTTCACTGCCACAGCTTTGGTATAGTTTTTCTCCCCTTTTGCTATCTTACAAGATAAGGTCTGTCTATGGTGACCTCAGCCATTTATGAAAACCTTCCCTTCTCTATACTGAGTAGTACTGAGTACACAGTGACCAGACATGAAATCTGATGACAGGCAGATATGAGTCCTGTTTGGCCCTGGAAGCTAAGGCACATGCAAGCTACCTGAGGGTATTATAATTAAAAAAACCCAATTGAACACCACTACCAAAAAAAAAAAAACCCAAACCAAACGAAAATGAAAAAAAACCCCAAATCCAAACCCAACCAAAAACCAAAGAAACAAAGAAACAAAAGGAGAAGACGTGCAAATCACATGCATGATACATCTCCATGGTTTACTGACACATTCATCTTCAAAATGAAGAGCTGAGACACCAAGTCTCCCAAAGTAAGGACTCAGAACTGGTAGCAATGTGGCATGGGCCTATGTTTGCTGTGTTGCAACGATTATTTGATTAGCGAACTAAGCATGTGAAGCACATATATACGTTACCGGTTTACCCCGCTAACCCCATGATTGTCATCACCAGACGATTTCCTGTGGCCAAGATCACTGTTTGGGGTTTACAAGACAGCATCACCCTGCTCTGCATTTGGTAGTGCAGGCATAAGATTCTCCTTGCTCATGGCTGCTGAGTAAACACTCAGTATTTTCTCCCAATTTTTTCACTTCAGAAAATATTGGATGTCCCTACAGGTACAGCCAGCAGTTATTCCCAAAACACAATTTTCTTACATATGCCTTTTTAACATTTGCTTTGCCAGTATTGAAATGACTTAAAAATAAACCCAAAGTCTGATTTGTCAGTCCAACAAAATGCCAGCTAGCCACCAGAGATGTCCGAACAGATCTGAAATTGAAAAGCCATGAAATGACTCAGTGCATTAGGTCACTGTGACAGCCAGGAGGTAATACAAGAGTATTTACTTTGGCTGGACTCTTCCTTGGCTCATCTTCGTTTGTAGCCATGTTCTTGCCATTTGTCATTACAAGGCCAAATGCCGGGTCCTGCACTTTGGTCGCAACAACCCCAGGCAACGTTACAGGCTTGGGCAGGAGTGGCTGGAGAGCAGCCTGGCGGAAAGGGACCTGGGGGTGTTGGTTGACAGCGGCCTAAACATGAGCCAGCAGTGTGCCCAGGTGGCCAAGAGGGCCAATGGCATCCTGGCTTGTATCAGGAACGGTGTGGCCAGCAGGACCAGGGAGGTGATTATCCCCCTGTATTCTGCACTGGTGAGGCCTCACCTCGAGTACTGTGTTCAGTTTTGGGCCCCTCACTTCAAGAAGGATGTTGAGGTTCTGGAGCGTGTCCAGAGAAGGGCAACGAGGATGGTGAAGGGTCTGGAGAACAGGCCCTACGAGGAGCGGCTGAGGGAGCTGGGGTTGTTTAGTTTGGAAAAGAGGAGACTGAGGGGAGACCTTATTGCTCTCTACAACTACCTGAAAGGAGGTTGCAGTGAGGTGGGGGTTGGTCTCTTCTCCCCAGTAACAGGCGACAGAACTCGAGGTAATGGCCTCAAGCTGCGCCAGAGAAAATTTAGGTTGGATATTAGAAAGAACTTCTTTACTGAGAGAGTCATCAAGCATTGGAACAGTCTACCCAGGGAGGTGGTTGAGTCCCCATCTCTTGAGGTGTTTAAAAGACGGGTAGATGCAGTGCTTGAGGACATGGTCTAAGGGTAGACTTGGTGGCGGTAGGTTAATGGTTGGACCAGATGATCTTAGGGGTCATTTCCAGCCTTAAAATTCTATGATTCTATGATTCTCTGATTCTATGATTCTATGATTCTATGATTCTATGATTCTATGATTCTATGATTCTATGATTCTATGATTCTATGATCTAAGCCAGGCTCTCATCTCAAGCCAAAGTGCTGTAGTTTGCCCACTTCAGTAACAGTTCAACACAGGTACCAGGTAAGTAACAAACTGATTTTTTTTTTTAATGACATGAAAAGCTCCTGTGCATTAAAAGGAATAAGGATTCTCTTCCCTGCCTGTCAGTAAGGAGAAGAAAGAACAGACACACTCTATGGTTGCCAGCATGGTTGCCCTCACAGTCCTCCCATGATACTGTGAATCTTTACCAGTACCTAACATCTCTATGGACTCTGTACATATGACTATCCCAAAAAGTATTGTCCAAGTCAACATCTTGGTGAGGATTTTCAGCCCATATTAGAGCACAGATGGCAGCTATCCCACTGTCCCCATAGGGACAAGAACATGGGCAACCCTTTAAAGGTTTTGTAATGCTCAAAGTAAAAAAGACCCACATTTCCGTGTATTGAACAGTAGAATTACTTAGATATAAGAACAAGGGCCACAAAAATTGCCACCCAGGAAACATTAGTGACTTTCTTTGCCTGCCCTTTCCAGACCACAAAAGGTGACTTCAAGGTAAATCTTTCTGAACATGAGCATGAGACATTTCTAAGGATGTTTGGCTCTATTCAGCACTGGAGTGCCACATTTTAGGTAATGATGTACACAAGCTTTTGAACAAAGTAAAATGAAACACTGTGAAAATGGACACTGTTCCGTAAGGACTTTTTTTCCTTTGCAAAACTGCATTCAACAGATTTTCTTGCTTTTTTACACAGTTTTTCAGTGCAAAATGGCCATCCTCTGTCTTTGTGGCAAAAATTGTTTAGTTTGAATACATATTACCTGAAACTTGAAAGTATTTTCTTTACGAACTGAAGGCAAATTATGTACAGGAAGAGTTATATTCAATGATAATTAATGATATGATATCTGGGAGTTGTGGTAATGGTGAAAATCAAATGACTCATACCAAAGACATTAAAAAACCCAATTGCTTCTTGTAATCAGATAAGATGGTAATAAGTCCAAAATGCTACAACTGTTGCTTTCAGGGGAAAAGTAAAGCCTTATATTAAATGCTAAATAATGATAGTTAACTAGAATAAAAGTATTGAGACCAAATGTTTTTGCATAGGTTGGGCAGGATGTCTTGTTTGTTTGGGTTTTTTTTGCTTGTCCACAGATTCAGTGAAATATATCACTAAAGTGCAAACAAAATAATGTATACTTGTCAAGCAGTTCTACTGCAAAGGGATGTCATGGTTTTGTCCCAGCTAAGAGACAAACACCATGCAGCCACTCTCTCTAAACTGGGGGGTGGGAAAGGAATGGGATAGAAAAGAAAAAGATAAAACAACAACAAAGAAACCTAGCTGAAACCAAGATAAGGGGATAAATTTTGAAAAGTCAGAAGTCGTCATACTGACTTTTTGAAATGCTATGTTTCAGCTCTTTAATTTGAAATTACCTGAAGTCTGACACTCCTGAGAGTCCAATGATTTATTAGTGTTAAAGAGAATCCTCAAAACTTGATAGCCATTTAGAGGATGAGTTAAGCACAAAATCAGGCTGTCTGCCATCAAGGACTTACTACTGGGCCAAATAAACATGCAAACCAGGACATCTGAGAAAACTTTCAAGAAAGAAAACTTATTCCAAGAAATAAAACTAATGGCTCTTTGCAAGGCAGGGAATGTTCAGAGCTCTGGATGCCAGGCAGAGCTTTGGCTGAGCCCTGAGTAATATCTGAATATACAGAAGGTCCAGGGAGCAACTTAAGTCCCTTCTTGGTATTCCTGGCTCACAGATTTGCATTAACAATTGCAATTACATTCACTATATTTGCTTGCGTCTGTCCCCCCACCTCAGCTGATTCCTTGGTGGTTATTTTCTGCCTCTTGTTAAGTGTTCAAGTTCTGCAGATCCCCCTTTCTTCATCAGTTCTGACTGGTGTTTATATAATTCCTTTTGGTTTGGTAGCTGCAGATAGAGACATAGCAGTGCTTAAAACTATGGCTATATATATATATGGTATATATGGCTATATACCAATTACCACTGCTCTCTCCTTAGTATCCTTTGCCTGACATTTGCGTGTCAGTGTCAGTTGAGCCCTATGCTTTTTGGACCACATAAAAATAAATGGGCACCTAGGAAACATAGTTTAAAAGATCTTTTAATTTACCTGCAGTTCTCCTTCCATTATACTGAGGAGTTTTATCAAGTCCTCTTTAGAAAGCTCTATGGACTTCTTGTTCTTTCGTTCAGTAGGTCCAGGTGATTTTGAGTGCCGTTTGACAGTTGCTGAAACCATGACCTCATCTTCCTTCCGATGAGGTTTGTTCTTTTTCTTGGCATCCTCCTGAAGTTTCTCATTCTCTGGATGGCTGATGACAGGCTTGGAACTGGAGAAGTGCCCGTTAGACGAGCTTTCTCCACCTTGGTTTCGGGATCTCATCCCTACCTAGAAAGAAACAAACATAAAGATGCATTTGTAAACAAAATTACTTACCAAAAGCCACAGTGGAAATACTGCCTTTTGGAAGAACAAGAGTCTTCTAAAAACTGAAAAATACAGTCATGCTCAAGAGAAAGCTCAGCCATTTGAACAACTCTGTGTGTGGCAGACAGTGAATCCAGGATATTAGTAACAAGTTTAACAGAGTCCCAAAGTAAGGGTAACCATCTTTTTCAGCAGTTTGGCATGCTGATATGAGTTGAAATGTATGGAACTAAAAAGCGATGCAGAAAAATGATAAAGAACATTTTCCAGTGGTCCTTTTCCTTCATTCACATTTTGATCACTCACAATTCATCACTACATAACAAAGCAGGCTGTTAAAAAGATCTTACTTTAATATAAGGTTTACCTGCGAGACAGAAATGCAATTAAATTTTAGAAAAGCATATTTCTTGAGTAAAAAATCTTTATGTGAATGGAGTGACAATGCATGACAAACTACGGTCACTCTATAGTTTCCTTGAGTGAAGCAATGATTTTATTACAGGTATACAAGAAAAATGGAAAGTGCAACTGAAATCAAGTTGTAAACTCCATCTTAAGCTAAATGCTGCATGAGTTCATTAGATAATAAGTGCCAGAAAGGAAGATTGAAAGGAAGTTTGAAAAAAGAGCACAGAGGTCTTGAAACCACTAAGAAGTAAATGGACAACACCAACACTGTCCTAGAAGATTCATGGCTTCCCCCAAAATACCAGGTCATGGTTATTGAATGCTCACATCCCTCCCCTCTTAAGCACACTGCACTCTTAAACTCTGTCTACCTAGACAAACAGTGACAAAAAGTGTTCCTGAGCTTTGGCATTTGACCTATTGTATTACTAAATTTTAGCACATTCCTTGGCACACTTCTGGTCCAGACAAACTGCCACTATCCCAAAGAATTCCTGGCACAATTCAGGATTTAACCCAGGCCAGGACCAGATGCAGCCCCCCTGTTCTGGAAGAGAAGAGCGCTTAGTGGTACGAGAATGGCTGGGTTGTGCTATTTGACTCCAGGGACTGAATGGGGGCCTTGGGAATCTTTAGTTTACAGGTAACATAGCCTTGGTGTCTCACAAAACAGAGCTGCAAAAATCATCCTTATCAAACAACAGTATTCTCCGCTCCCTCTCCCAAATGCCATTCAGCAATATCAATTTAAACCATTTGCCCTTCAGATCTTTTCACTTTATTTTGTCTTTTTTACCCACCAACTCTTTTCAAGCTGTCATCCACACAATACATCCAACTAAAACAGCTTAATCTGCCTGTTTGCTGCCTTCTCCTCTGAACATCTCTCTCCTTTATTCTCCCTTGACCCTGCAGAGGTTGCAAGCCCTTAAAATCCTGTTTAGTCAGTCAGGTCTCATCCTGTGTCACAGACTAACAATGGAAGAGAAAACAGGGTGGGTTTATAATTCCATTACTTATCCTTATTAAACAGATCTCCATAGGGTACACAGACATTTTTTTATATAGACCCATATTGCCATCCTGTCACCTTCCCATGGTATGCTGAAATAGGCCTGTGTAATTATTTTGAGTGTTTAACTGCACAAGACCTTGATCATTATTTATGGTGAAGATATTTTTCATACACAATACAAAGGCAAGAGTGAATTTAGGCCTCGTTCAGAGCCAAGTTCATATGTAAAAATTAAGCTTGTCTCCTAAAAATTAGATATTCTTTAACCTACTTGAAATTGCTTGTATAACAGACAAGCATCAGGAGTTCATGTTGCCTTACTCCAACTTACTTTTTTATATATGGTCATATTTTCTGGTACTTTGATGTATTACTTAAATCCAGTTTACCCGAGATAGTTTAAAAACACTGGGAAGCAAGATCTGCACAGAGAAATATCTTGCTTTAGATCAACTTCAGTTTGAACAGACTTAAGAAAGCTAAAGAAGGGTCTGTACGTCTGCTACTTGCCCAGTTTTTATATCAGGACATCTGATGAATAATATTCCAATGCTTCCAAATCTTTCACTTAGATTCAACTCTGGAATTAGTTTGCAGCTTGTTCATTAGTCAAACAGATGCTTCTCAAGTCAATAACATCACAGGCGTTTGTTTCTGATAAGGATCTGAGAGAAGCAATTCAGTAGTGATGAAGCAAAACCTAAAATACATTAACTAATCAGCTTGGCTAATGTTCCATGGGGCCTGCTGCAGACCACTACGTGCTTGACTCAGGCCAGTGTTATAAATCTTTTGCTCACATTAAATGTGCATTTTGGTAGTCTCACATTCTGCAGAGAGATTGTCTTCTTATTATCACTGGTTACTCATGCCTTAACATCGTTAATTCCGTGGAATTCGTCCAGCAGCATAATTGGAGAGAACTACACCTAATGTTTTTCAGCATTAGAGTTTCACAATGGGATTCCTTGCATTTTAGGTCTTCTCCTATACAAACAATATGTGATACAGGTATACAATGGCCTTTAACTTCCTGAATGCTTATGCAGTGTGTTTTTCATCAAGCAGTTTGGATTAAACTCATGAATTACACTTTCTAAAAACAGATCTCCATTATAAGCATGAACAATACCTGAGAACCTCAGGAAATCTTTTAGGTCTCAGGTTTGTAATGGAAAAATAAACATTGTACTATGTTTCCTCTCAGATAGGGCTTTTCAATTTGTTTAACTTTAATGGGTTTTAAACTTTCCAACCATGCTTCCTCTCAGGAGAGAGCACTTGGGATTCAATCTGTCTCTATTTTCTAAGTGTTTCCTTCTGAGTCCCTGTGGGTCACAGCCTCCAGCCACTTTCATCTCTAAACCAAACCTGTTTTTCATGGCTTACAGTGAATGGCCTCATGGCTCTGGAACATCCTACATGTTTTAAGAATAAATATTGCAAGTCTGTCTTACATATGTTTTCCAGTGGAAAACAGGTTATTACATTTCAGTGTATTCTGCTTAGTAACATGCTGCGTTAGTGATTTCTCTGTTGTAAGATGACTCAACTGTTAGACCTGAAGGTGCTCAATTAACTTTAAATTTAACTCGTGACTGGTTAAGACACATCATCCACCTCAAGCGTTGCATAATCAACCAGATGCACTTAACTGGATATGCTATACTTCACGAAAGGCAGTGTGTCACGCTGTCACATCATTACTCATGGCAGCCACTTTGATCCATCTGTCCATGCAGGACGCAAGATAACAATTCATGAAACCACATAAAGACTGAGTAGTTTATAGGTTTATAAGCATGCTAGCACAGAAATAAGAGATGCATATTTAAAATGTGGTTTTAATTGTTGTAAATCTACATAGGTCCACAAAGGACAAATATAAAATATTAATTAAAAAAAAATCATTCATACAGCAGCATTATTCATTATTCATTATTCATTATTCATTATTCATTCTTCATTCTTCATTCTTCATTCTTCATTCATATAGAGAAGCTTTAACAGTTGACCTGGACTTTTTCTAATTAAAATATGATTGCCACTAAAGGAAGTCAAATTTAGCCTTTGAAAAAATTTCTTTAGCATCTGTAGATTTATTTTGCAGCAAGTCTTATATCACCGCAAGTGTGGCAGACAGTCTGTCACTCTCGGGGACATTGCCCCTAACAGCCTTTGTTTGTGTAGAAGCCTGCCAGAATCAGTGTAATGCTAACACCTACTTTGTCTTCAGTTAACAATTTTGATACTTTTCCAGCACATTATCCAAATGCAAAATTGTTGTGTGCTGAAGCCAGAGATGCAGGTGAACTCAAGCTTAAATGGTGACAGAAAGGGCCAAAGTTTTTATGTTCACACAGTAATTTCCAAGGAGTTCAAGGGCCAAAATCAACGGCATGATCCAGTTGTTGTGCTGTGCTCTAGGAATACAAAGCAGCTGTAAGGATGACTGAGTTTTAATTGGAGCAGCATGAAGTAGCCAGAACATACCAGTGATCTTGGAGCAGTGTGTTGGAAAGCAGTGCTTAGCATTATCATTTTGGACATCCATCTGCATTTTTGATGGCATCACGATAAAGAAGTTTCTGGACAGCTGCATGACATTATTGCGGTATAAAAAACCCAAAATCTCCAAAGTTTGCCTATCTGTTGTTTCACCAGGGTTCCAACACTGATTCTGGGGACACTGCCAGTCTAAGACTGGCAACAAATGTCCTCCTGCTGTCTGCCCTGATCACGTCTCTGTATCTTACAGCATTCCTGATCTGCCGGAGGGATTTTGTTCCCCAAAGAAATAGCTGGTATGATTTATAATGACTTTAATATTTGACTCTACTGGGTTGGGTTTTTTCACCCCTCATCATATTGCATATTGCATATTAAACTGGAAGCCTTTAAAGCAGTCTCCAGTCAAACAAGAAGTCGTTATATGATCAGTCACCTTGATTTTGACATTTATTGGCTACTCGTTTCAATATGTGCTCACAGCATTGGTACTTGGCATGGGAACTCTTCGGCCTCCCCTCTGTACACTCATTTGTTAAGCTTGAAGCACAAAGGACAAATGCTATGATTATTTACTCGAGTCTGTATTGTTTTTCTGGGCATAGGTCCTTTGGCTGGCACAAGTTAGCAATCCACACAAGATGTTACGAAATAACCTTTACGCCACTTTTACTGACATCAGGAGGAAATCTGTGAGGAATTTGCTTAGTAGGATGTCAGGAGAGGACAGACTATATGCTCTTCCAAACCTTTCCCTCTTGACAGTTCTCCCTATAGCTCTTGAAATGACAGGTTAGATTAGACTATGTTATTGGTGCTATCAGAATCAGAAAACGCAAAAGGGTCTTCTGAATTAACGTGTAGTTCCTTCTTCCTCTAATTGGACATGCTGATTTTGGATCTGTAGTGCTTTTAGTAACAATAATAAAAACCAAAAACAGCAACAACAACAATAATAACAATGATAATAGTGACAATGTTATAACGCACACACACACAAGCCGGTTTGCAGCCATGATAAGCCTGTTGCCTTTGGCTATAAATTTGTGATCTGGAGTTCAGTTGCAGATCTAACCAATTAAGATATTACATGGAATGGCTGGGTTTCTGACAGGCTAACAATGTATTCTAGGGCCGATGCAATCGGGTTCATAGTGAGCCAAAACTGGAATTGTTTCTCAGCTGTGGCATTGGGAACTGCATGCTGGGGAACCGTATCCTTCAGAGGCTCCGCCACGCAGGCATTTGGAGTGGAGCCAAGCACTGCACAGAAGCACCTGCTACACAGGGGAGACTGCTGAGAGCTCAGGCACTGAACAAGCTAAATCTCTGCCCAGTGGTTACTGAACAAGGTGTAACACCAGGATCAAAAAAGAAGTTAAAATATACTCAAAATGGAGCCCAAATTATATAAAGCTTCTATCAGATCTGAAACACCCTGTAAATGAGGAGGAAAGATTGATTTTTTTTTTCCTTTTTTTTTTTTTTTAAACAGTATAAGCCTGTATCTCCAAGTAGTAGATCCAAAAAAAACCAACCCAAACCCCACAAACAAAAACAAAAGACAAAAATAAAAGACAACACCTTCTCAGATGTCATGAAGAGAGGAAGATATTGACCTTCTTGGCTTAGAACTTCTAGACAAGGACCACCCTAGACGGGGATGGGTGGCTTTAGCCCCCTGAGATTTGGATAGCCAGAACTAAGGCTACGTGGCCTCAGTGCTGGCTTTCAGAGAACGAACACATAAGGATGCAAGTGTTCACACTACCTCAGGGACTGAGTAAAATTATTAGCTTTATTATTAGTTATTCCTAATAATTTGTTATTCCAGGGTGTTTTCCTGGACTCTGAAAGTGGTCTTTATTATTGCCTGACTTGAAGAAATAAAAAGTAATCACACTACCAAGAGGTTGTCAGAGGACCGGGTAGGAGATGACGGTTGCATTGTGCAGAGGCGTGCTGAGCAATGCCGTCCAGTTGAACTTGGAAGCTGCATGAAACAGACGTGTCAGACTGTGTGAGAGCCCAGCAACACCATATCAAGGGAATGCAGACCCCATTCTTGGTTGTGATTCTGCAGAAGACTCCGGTTCTTGTTTCAGTCATACTGGTCAGAGGAGAGCACTAAACCAAATGACTAGTATGACTAATACGATGAAGAACAGAGCAAATATCTACCCTGAGCAATCCTGGAGTTTCCTGAATTTCTAAACATTCAAGCCTAGAGTGCTAATGCACTGTGCTCTCTACGCCTCCCCTAATCTCTTGCCCTCATATGCATCATGACTTCTATGCAAGAGCAAGGAAGAAAAGCTACCCGTTCCTTCTGACAGTATTGTACGCTACCTGTATGCTTTTGTGAGAACACTGCTTGCTCTTGTCGTTGGGAGTATTGGCATGATGTATGGATACTTATGATTCCAGGCAATTCTACAGCTGGAATAACTAAACCACAGGGCTGTATTTCTTATACAGACTAGGAGAGGATGTGTGACTAATACAGCTGCATAACACCAATACCGCCATCACCCTTTCACTTGATCTGCTTTGCTGAAAAAGCATGTGCTATACAGGTGTCAGGAGCAGCAACACCCAAACACACGTGCTGAGCCTCATGTGCTGAAGAAGGGATGTTCATGTTATCCTGTTGACGCTGAATCCATTGCAGAGTTTGCACCACCTGCATTGGGAGTGCTGCTCAGTGGGCAGATGCAGCAGATTGGGTTGGTCCCTGGACTGCACTCATTGCCTATGCTCAAGTGAGGGGGAGAGGCCATGGTATTGCTTGGAGGAGTCTGGGATAGAAGGAGATGCTGGCCTGTGGGAGACAGTGGAAGATGTCAGACATGTCACAGTGTCTCCCTCATTTTGTCATGCCATACAAGGAGTCTCTACAGTGGAAGAAACTCAAGTCTTTTAAATTATAAGAAAGAAGGGAATCTGTCACCGTTAATGGTATCAGAAAAAAATACAGCAACTGTTGTAGATGTAGGACACATTATTTTCTTCTATCAAGTCACTGCTATCTCATTATCCCCTAGTCTGTTTTGGTGAATAGAACTTTTCTTTCTATGCTGCTTGCAAATAGTGTGAGAAAGTGGGAAAGTCATTGAGGTACAACAACATTTGTTGAGGTATAAACAGCATACAAATCAGCAAAGCCCTTTTGCTTTATCAAAGATTTATGTGATAGCTTCTAAAATTGGTTCTTGTATCAGTGGAGCATAGTATCATATGGATTATATTCACCAAGGATTATATCAACAATAGTTACTTTGCCTAAAAAAAAAAAGAAATGAGAGGAGTAAGCATAAATGTGTTTCCCAAGAAGAAAAGAAAAAGATTTCTGAAAATTCCAAATCCGAGTGCCGTTCTGAATAGATATAATCTGCGTGAAAGCAGAAAAGGATTTCACAAAACTAAAAGAGGAAACCCAGTCATCATTAAGGCAGATTTATACCACTTTAAAACCATACTCTTAATTCCAAGATAAACTCTTCTCTGGCTAAATTACGGCACAGATTTACAAAGAATAGAGTTTATGCTGGTATAATTCCATTAATTTTGTCATTTTCAGGAAAATCTGTGGTTCCAGCTGGAATACTTTTACTTGAGTAATGCATGCTGACCAACTATGGAGTAACATAGACTTGTTTCACAAGGATTCATGTTTCCCAGGCTTCATCAGGAAAAACATCTTGGATGCATGAGGTATGAGGAATGATAAGCTATTAGATCATCATCCAGTCAAAAAAAAAACCACTTTTATATATCGCTTTACCCGTGTTTTGATTACTGTTCTTCCCAGCTCCCAGAAAGTACAAACACGAGTCATAGAGAAGAGACAGCTCAAGTAGCTGACACCACTAGACAAACATGCCGCTAGGTCTGACGAGGGTTTAGATATTTATTCTCTGGAGTGGCTTTGTGGCTGAAAGGGACTGGCCAGCGGCAGGGTACGTGGCAAAAGTGCTAACTGTCTGTGGTGCAGCCCTTCTAGCATGTTTCAGCTGAACTGGGAGACATGAGAGTAGGTTGGTTTCCATTCATCTGTTTCCAGCCCACTGGAGTGTCCTGTGCCCAGAGAAAATAAATGCCCCTGCTTTCTGGGGCCACATACCATCATTGATTGAGCTGATGGAGCCTGTCTCCCCTGGTTTGTTCAGTCTGGACAAAAGGAGGCTGAGGGGAGACCTCATCATGGTCTGTGGCTTCCTGAAGAAGGGGAGGGAAGGGGCAGGCAGCGATCTCTCTTCGGTGACCAGTGATAGAACCAGGTATCAATGGTAAGAATGGTATCAAGCTGTGACAGGGGAGGTTTAGGCTGGACATTAAGTAGAGGTTCTTTACTGAGAGGCTGGTTGGGCACTGGAACAGGCTCCCCAGGGAAGTGGTCACAGCACCAAGCTTGGCTGAGTTCAAGAAATGTCTGCATGATGCACCCAGTCACCTGCTCTGACTTGTCTGGTCCTGTGTAGAGCCAGGAGTTGGACTTGATGGTCCTTATGGGTCCTTTCCAACTCAGCATATTCTGTGAATCTATGATTCTAAGACACAGCCACCCCTTGAGCACAGTGCTCTATGTATCTTGATTCTGCACATACTCATGTGAAAAGAAAGCTTCCCCAGCTTTCTTTTGAGTTATGCCATCTCAACTGGAAAACAAGCTGTGCACTCCACATGAGGACAAAGCTAGCAATGTCACCATTAGTTTCAGTCTAAACCCACTAAACATTTGTTTTATCACCTGACAGCCAGAACGTGCCTGGAAAATGGTATGAGAGGTGATACAGATTAGCTGGCCTACCAAAGGTTTTTCACTCCAGCAGATGGGTAATCTTTGGTGTTCGGTAAGCATGAGTCATTTATTTTTGTTGACAGCATGGAACCAAGCTGGTAACCTTCAAGATCAAATATACTGTGGACTTATGAGCCATGCTGTATCTCTGGCAAGTAGTTCCTAAAGACCACTGCTTCTGTGGCAATGTGTTTTCTGCTTCCAAGATGGCAGGTATCCGCTGAAAGCAGCAACAGACAGGAGCAGGCTAATAACCATCCCAAGGGATAAAGTCCCTTGCCCCTGTCTTTACAATCTCCAAGTAAAATATTTAAAACTGATATATCATTGAGAGAACACAACATGGATAAGAAATTCATTCCATGGTCCTTGCAATCCCCCTTTAATCTAGGATTACATATGTATTTATACTTATATCTATAAAGCACCTATCACAATATTGATAAACTTTCTTTGTTTAATCTAGGAATCTTTAATCTAGGAATGAACTACAGGGCAAATAGGGAATGAAATTAGGAATAGAGGAGACAGACACTTATCAGCTTTCCACAAAATGTAGTTTGACTTTTCACTTCAAAATTATGTTTTATTTAAAAAAATGTATTTTAATGGATTTCAACAAAGTGTGAGCCAAGACAAAAAGCTAAATGCCCCAAAAGCATACTTCAAGCTTTGGGTCAAGGGAAGTATTTTGCTGTCTTGTGCTGACCAGATGCAAATCATAAATCCTGTATTATTTTCAGTAGCTACGAGCTGCACAGCACAGATTTTGCTGAAAACAGTAAACAACTATAGCTACACTTTATATTTGACTAATTTGTCCTTCTTTTGGTTTAGAAAAAGAAAAAAATAATCACAATGTAGATACTCTTACAGATTTTACAGCAAAGGGGAAAAAATTACACACGAGACCTGTATCTTCTATAAATATTGTCTCCAAGAGACAACAGCGTAAAAACACATCTGCAGCATCTCAGATTTCAGCTGTCAACCAAATCACGGAGCAAGCTCCAAATCTCTCTCAGTGACTCCTTTGTAGGAAGTTTCAGTTGTTGATAGACACAGAGTACCAGGTTGCACATGAATGCCCAGTCTTCTGGTGAGAGGTAAATTTAACCCCATCCGTATTACTGGGCTGCCTTCCACCTCCCAGAAAGTTCCTCCTCTGTGAGGTTTAACTGGTTTCATAAAAAGGAGATAAAATTAGTCTCTGATACTAAATGTGTCCTCAAGTGTCACTATCAATTATTTTGGTAGTTTTACAATAATATTTTTCCTGTTGGAAAAAAAATAATAAAAAGGAATTCTCTGGCTACATGGAGATTAACCATGTCCAGGACTACTCTCTGACTGTGAGGCCAGCTGTCCTGGAAAATCCTCAGGCTCTTATGCTCTTTTATGCATCCATAACATGCTGGCTGCATCCATGCTGTGCACTGGGAACTTCTCCTATCCCATGCTGACTCCCAAAACATATTCTCAAATTGTTCAGGAGGGTGTTAAGTGGCCTGGTCAAAAGTGTGCCAGGGCCCACTCAAACGGTTTAATAAGATTGCAGACATTCACCTTCCAGGATCTGTGCTCATGCCCTGGCACTGTTTAATTTACAGCCTTTCCTTTCCACAGCCTGCTCCTTTACAAACAAAGGAAATGGAAAACTAATCAGCTGTGCAAAGGGAAAGTGCAACTCACCATAAACACAGAGTCTGCAGAAAGAAAATAAGAGGATGGCGGTGGGAAAACAGAAAAGAGTCTGTAATTTTTTTAAGTAAGTTAGCTCAGGGCATGCAGAATTATAGGACTTATTCTAGGGGCATGTTTTAAGTTGCTACTGAGGGATGGTCTGGAGATAGAGCAGTTGGTTCATCAGGGATCGGGCAGAGATCGGGCAGCTGAAGCACAGCATCCCTGCTTCAGGCCAGGCTTCTCCTGGCTTCTGCTGGGCTCTGAGGCACTAACTCTGAGCTCTTCTGCTTCGTGTCACCGATAAGAGGACTAGCATTCTCATTATTCAAAGCCCTGGCCTTCACTAGTCATTACTATTTGTAAGGAGGTGAAAGGAAAGGAGAGTCTTACTTCATTCCTGGCAGTGCCAGCCCATGGACTGTCGTTATTTCCCAGCAATCCTGCAGGCTTTCCACTGACTTCAGAACTTGTGACAAAGAAAGTAAAGAAGTAAATGTCAGCCTAACCAGTATAAATACTACCAATGCCTCACACTGACAAGGAGCAGCACGAAAACCTGCAGGTACCTCACCTGGGCGTCGACAAAGGCCTCATCCACTTTAACAGCTTTCATTTATAGAAACCATGTTTACGTGCCTCTTCTAATGTCTTGGTTTCAAAATCCCAAGACAATTTCTTCACTTGAAAAGAATGAAGTTAAAGAGTTATCCTGCATCTACAAGTTGAGCTGGCTTTGATCTTTTTTGAACAGCCTGTCAGTGTTAATCTGCTCAAATCCTCACCTGGCTTTTTAGTTCAGAGCAGAAGTCAGGCTAAGCTGAAAACACAGCATAGCTACTTAGAGCAGGGAGGGGAGAGAGAAGGAAGAAGCAAATAAATGTCTTCTCATGGGCTTGGTCTTGCATTAACATAACTAAAATTACCTGCTGCCAGATCCAGGTCGCTTTAATGTCTGTGACTTCTTAAAACACAATTTCATCATCTAAGTCATTTGTGTTTGTCTTGTTGCAACTAGCCAAACACCCTACCATTCTTAACTTTGTTAAAAAGGTTGATTTTTCTTTGTTTTGGGTTTGGTTTTTTTTTTTTTGCACTAGGATAGAGTAAAAATTTCTTAGCTGCTTTTCTTAGAAAGTAATTTCAGCTCAGAGCCACAGAAAGATATTAAAAAGAGCTCCTACAAATGGAGTGAGTGTTTTACAAGCCCACATGAAGATAAAATCATCTGCACTGGCATGAATTCACGCTGTTCAACTTTAAGTATCTCACTTGTGTGACTGAGCTAGGAGTTTAGGTTTCACCCATGATTTGCAACATCTTTGAAACGGACCCTGAGCTTTCTGAGGCTATGTTAAGGCTTCAGGCCTGTCTTCATCCTCAGCCATGCAGCTCCCGTGGCCATTGCTGAAGCCTACCATAGCTCTGGTCTATCAGGGAAAGCTTCCCCAAATTTTATTTCCATGGAAAAAGGTGCTGGGCAGAAGGCAGCATTGCTCCAGCCTGCTGTGAGAGACCATGGCTGGAGGACACCACTGCATCCAGACGCTGGGATGTGCTGGGAGGTCTTGGTTTTGCCCCTCTGAGCTGCGGCTGACCACTCTAAAGAGGTAGTGCCCCAGTTTGGGCACATCAGTAAACCTGGGGTTGGATCCATAAATGCATCACCACAAATTCCAACTTTGCTGTTGGGTGGGGAGGGAATAGCAGGTATTTGGCACTTCATTATCATCCTCTGACACAGTACTATACTTGGTGGCAAATGTGAGGGCATGACAGAGGCTGTGGGACTGCATCTACCCCTCAACAGTCACTGCTATAACCAACCCTGCCAACTCTGGGTTAATGAAGTCACAAACTCAAGTAGTTTGTGGTGTTGGGATGGATTTTCTACAATGCATCAGTACCCAGACCACTGTCCAAGGAACACCTCTGGCTAAAGAGAAGCAGAGAACCCAGTATTTCAAAGAAGGATTGAAAAGAGTCAAACGCTTGTCCTTACTGAGCTACCTAATTGGGAACTTACGTCATTTGACTCTCCAACCACAACTCTTTGTGCTGAACTACCTTTCTTGGGTGGAAAAGTGGGGGTGGAATTTGGTCATTATTGCCCAAAACAAGTAATTTAAGAAACAGCAATAAACAATGGATTTGTGTTAAATTTCTTTTAGTTAGAGACAGTGGAACTAGAAACGCATTTTTTATAATTAAAGCAAGTATGAAAAACATTAATCATAACATTTTCAAGTTCCTATTTCCTATGAGGAAGTAGGATGACAGAAAAGCAATGTGATTCTCATTTTGCTGCAGGTAATTGGTGGGTGCCTCTAAATATTAAGGCATCATAGGGTGCTCTCAATACGAATTTAAAAGACTGATTTGACTTTTCCCAATAATTCAAATAAGTTTGTACATCATCAAAAAAGGGAGGGGGCAGGGGATGAGAGAAGGTGTATATACAGATGATATCCCACTGGTAAATTAAGGAAGAAAACAGGTAAGAGAGCAGCATATAAATAGAGAAATGAATGTTTTCTTTACTTAGTAAAAAACTGTCTGACCTAGCAGTTATGTAATGTCTCAGCATTACTTATTTGTTTACTTAAATATTTTTCAGCTTCCTTCAAGGAAGTTTAGGTGACTGAGAAATTACTTTGGGCTGCTTCTCCTGTGCATGTGTGGTGGATCCATGGCCTTGGCAAGGACATGCTGCGGTCACTATTGGCAGCTCTGTCACGTCTTGGCTCCGCGGGGAGCGAGCCAGACCCTGCACTGCCCAGGCAGCTGCTTTCTTAGGTGTAAATGCTGATTATGGTCAAAAGACTGATATTTAGCCCTGCCTCTGAATTGTTCAAAATGGTATTGTTACTGGTTTTTAGATTCATGTCTCTAGTTTGGGAAAAGGAAAATCAACCGGTTTTCCTCCTGTGAGGATGCAAATTCAACTTCTTGTCATATTAAGGAGCTATATTTAGTTATCTTCAGACACATGATATAACAGAAAATATTCTCATGCATGCACTTCACATTTCACATACTGTTTCCCTCCTAGTGAGAATAAACCTCACTCGGGTTTCTATCCCTAGTGACAGAGTCAGCGTGAGCTTTGAGTGTCACCTCTTTCCTCTTCATATTCACTGCACAGGCCACAGATAGGAGATTTTCCTTATCTGCATTTGTCCACATGCATGAATTTCAGAGGGAAAAGCATTTTTTTTTCGGACTTGCCCTGCTGAAAGTGAAAGGGCAGCTCTCCAGAGCACCCAGTAGACAACTGGTAAGCACAGCTGTACTGAAAAAACAAGCTCAGACTAACTGTTGGAGCCTCCGCTGTATATATACTAAGAATACTTCACAAGGCGTTCAGAAAGGTTAGGACAAAGTCCTCATGCTGGATAAATATTTCTTTACTCAATTATTTAGAGTATTTTCTGTCTTTAAACCTGAAAGACTCTGCTGAACTAAATGGAATTTGATGAATACATACATCTGCTTATTATTACAACATTAATCAGCTAGGAAATCAACTTGAATTCATCAGTTCCTGTTCATTTTTATTCGGTTACACTTTCAGATTTTCTTTTATGAGCACAGTGTTTTAGGATTTGTGTATCATTCTCTTGGAGAAATTAATAAAGTCACACAAAACCCAACAAAACTCCCCTGTTTGCCTCCATATTAAGTTCTGTAATTCATTTAATCAAAGCTAGTTAAAAAATCTGGCATCCTACTATATTTTTTAAATCCAGTGCATGCAACATCATTGACTGCATACCAAACAAACAACACAAATTATATCATAAGAAAAGAAATCAGTCAACAGTTTGTCAGTTGATTCTAGGACTGCAAAACTGACCCAGTATGAAATAGCCATATTTAGACAATCTCTGTAGAGCTGGGAGGTTGCCATGTGCTTGACCTAAGCTGTCATGCTTGCAAAAAGAAAAAAAAAGGAAAAATATTTATTATAATTGTACTTACTGATACAAACTGCAGATTATTTTTGGCATCAGGGGAGAACAAAAGCCTGTAGAGAAAAATGCTCAGCAGCCCAAGCCAGCGTGGTAGCGTGGCACTAGAAACCTCCTGGCCGTACCCCATGGAAAGCAGGGAACACCAAATATTCTACTAACCTCAGAGCTGTTGAAATAAGCCTATGTGTCAAAGACAAAGTAGTACAATTAAAGAGGCAGGAAAAGCTAGAAAATAAAATTATTGTCAGAACCCAGCATTTGGTTTAACGACACAGACATCATGGGCAGGTGTGCCAGCAGCAGGCTTAGCTCCCTTGCCCTCTGCTCAGCCAGGGTATGAAGTAATGTCGTGCAAACAATTTCTGCAGGTAGCCAAATACATGACATTATCTCTATTTAAGTAAGCAAGAGCAAGGCTGGAAAGTTCTGTATAAAATACTTGTCACTGACTGACCTCCTATACCTTGAAGATGTATTTCTAGAAAGGAAAAAAAGAACAGAATTGTATCTTCAAAAAAGCTGAAAAGTGCAAATTCATTAAGCTTTCTCTAACCTCAGAGAAACTTTAACAAATGCCTATAAAACTGAAGGATTAAGTAAATGGTTTGGTGAAGTAATGAAACAATTGTTTGACTTCATAACACATACACATCTTTAAATAAAAAAATAAATTACTACAGAATTTGTTGGGGGTTTTCAAAAACTTAAAAAATTTGGTTTAAAAATGGTTTAAAAATTCCATAACTAGAAACACAACATTAGAAGTTGGTACTTACATCAGCAAAAAAGAGTGGTTTATTGGTGTAATACTATTAGACAAATTAGTAACTATACAGATTTAAGAAAGTAAATATTTGTGCTGAGTTAATAGAAATTAGCATTATGAATGACAATTTAAGGATGATTATATGATGTATTGCAGGTTTTATCCACCTAAAAATAGAAAAGCTATACAAGCCATAAAAATTGCACAATGCACAACTTTCAGTTCCAGGAAGCTTGTGTTTGCAATCCTTGACTACAAAAGGAGTTGCTTTCTAACTCAAGATAGATCTTTTGAGGCCATAATTAATGTAGACTATCCTGATCTTATCACATGAGTTACATATTTGAAAATATGATATTGGGCTTCAAGTTGTGAAATCTTTGTAAAGCAGTTACTGACATGTGTTCACAATTTCAAACTATGTTCCAGCACCATGAGGCATTAAAAACTGGAAATGCAGATTACTGAATGACAAATGTGGTACCAGCAGCAGAGCTTTTAAAAGACAGGTAAAATCCCCGATGAACATCGTGAGACACCCAGTAGGGTGATAAAAAAGATCAGTGCCTTCTGAAAAGTTCCCTGTTACGCTAACTCGTTAACTCAGGATGTTCATTATTAACTCATGCTAAAAATTTTCAAGGAAAACAATGTACATTAGGATGTTCTTGGTAATCCTCAACAGTCCCTGAGGGCTTTGACAGCTCTGCAGTTCAGATGCGTCTTTGAAAGCCAAGACCATAAGCCATTTTGGTCACCTCCTGGAGCTGTCCTCTGCAGGAAGCTCAAGGGTCACTTTCCCACCATGTTATTGTAATGGCACCTTCTGAATGTGATTAATTTAGAAGCACAGCTTCACCCAGAAGCTCCTGAATGTTAGCTGGACAGCCCATGGTGTGGAGTAATACCTGCGTCAAGGGATGCTCTGGGAGCAGGAGCTTCCCTAGAATCCACGTCGGGAGAGCAGGGAGAAGGCAGTCAAGGATGGAGGTGTCCCTATGCCATCACTCTGCTGCTCCCACCTGAAGGTGGGACTGGGATCCTGGGATCCCTGCTGCTCCCCACGGAAAACAGAATTACAGAATCACAGAATGTCCTGAGTTGGAAGGGACCCATAAGGATCACTGATAAAGCTCAGGGGCTGTACGAGGGCAAGGTGAGAAGCTGCATGTTCTGCTTGCTCTGCCTACTGGCCAGCTAGGAAAACACAGGCTTCTGGACTGGTACCACAAGGTGCTGGTTTCTCTTTAATTTAGTGATCAACACCAAGGAACTTTCTCCATCCAAATAAAAGCAGCTGTAACAAGAGAAGGAAAAAGGCTGGTAGGTCATCTACTGGGTTCCTCACTAGTAGACCAGTGCTGCAGAGTATGTGCAGTGCATTTCAATGCAATGACTAAAAAGATAGCAGAGACGTAACGTGTCTGGCTTGGCCCATCTGTTAGTCACACTGCATGCAGTCTGCAGACTGCAGATGTCCAGCTGCTCGGTGAGGACACGAGACTCCCGTGGCTGGCCAAGCTGGGTAACCTGCAGAACGGCATCAGCTGTAGACCAGTTTATTTCACAGCCCACAAAGGAAAATGGGGAAAGCCTGGGACATTGTGACAACTCTAAATACCACAGAGGCATTAGCAGACATGGAGGGAACTGGGACCATTGCTAGTAGAAAACTGGAAATGTAGCAGGGCATGTGGGTTAACAGAGATGTGATGCTGGAGGGAGGCAAGATCTCATGTTGATAAAAGCATTTGATTAGTTTGTATAAACAATCAGAATTTGAATCCACATCGTGGATTCCCTGAATTCTGCCCTGACCTTTGCAACTGTGCAGCACAGTTATGGGATGAGCAAAGTTTGGTAGGTCAAACCCACTTCAGAGACAGCTGGCATGGAAAGACCAGAGCCAATGGATCTGAGCAGTAGTACATCATGGCAGGATCAGCAGCAGGACTGGTGGTGCCACAGGGCTTCTGAGGGCCATGGGACCATGGAGCTCTTTCATTTGGCAAAACATGTGGTCAGGGAGAACATGGTGTTCTGGAAAGCTGTGATCTTTTTAGAGAAAACAGTAGCAATTCTGTTCAATTCTACAGACCAGATTTAAATTCTACAGACCAGATTTAAATTGCTTCTATGGTTCTCCTAATAACAGTGTAGTCATACTAGGGACATTACCATTTAAGGAATAAAGCAGGACTTCTACTGTCTAAATAATAGGAGAACAGTGTGTGACACATTTTCCCATTATTTCTTACTGTACTGTATGTGAATTCTTGCAAAATATTAATTACCAACTTGGTATTTGCAGATTTTTTGGCCCTTGCTCTGAATTGAAAGAATAAGATTTGTTGGATTATAAACAGCACAAGGTTAGATATAATTATGGCATTTTAAGTAGCTGTAATCAGAGTTAAATTCTTGCAAACAGAAATATTCTTGGCTTCATAGAACAAAATTATTAATAAGTTCTTTAATTTTCTTCAGTTTGAGCAGCTAGTTTAGGTTAAAATCAAGCAATTACTCATCCACTTATTTATTACTTAATAGTAGAAATATTTTCCTACAATTGCAAGAATTCAGGTTATCACACTATTAAACCCACAAGCTCTGAATCACATCTGCTATGACAGTTTACAAGAAAGTAGAGATAATTTGTAAGAGGCACATGGGATTTACAGAAATTATTTATTTCCCTACAAATAGTTTGTCCTTCGAAAAAGTCAGTGAGAGTTTTCCCATTAATTTGAACAGAGGAAGGCTCAAGACTATTGGCTTCAAAAATTAATGTGCAACTATGTAGAGATAATAAAAGAAAGTGACCCATGTTTTCATAATGAAAAACTTCAATGCAATTCACAAAGTATAAGAAACAAAGAATAGTTTTGCATCAATTAGCTCTAATTATTAAGATTACAAAAAGGATGGAACAAGGCTTAATGAGTCAAATCCTGACCTCGTTTGTCTTGACTCTTCTGAGTTTAAAGAAAGTACTCTGGATTTTCATCAGTCTAAGTGAGATTAAAATCTGATGTACTGAATGCAAAAAAAAGAATGCTGCTCATGATTTGCAGAAACTTGTTCACAGGAGACAAAGGTTTTAAAATAAGTACTTAAAAGTACTTTTCCTTAAATGTATATTGTTTTAAAGTGTACAAGTGTAGTAACTACACCTCAATCTTCCCAAGGGGAGACACACTGGAACACATATCTGAGTAATTTAGAACCCCTGATGTCTTGCCATGCAGGAGGATATGGTAGAAAACCTCCTTCTTCATTACACTTTAAAATATCCTGAGATAATATTTTTGCATACACATATCTTATTTGCTGTTTTAACTGATTTCTCACTATATGTTGAGCAAAAGAAACAGCGTGAATATCACTGTATTTGATTTAAATATTCTCCATTATAGAACATTGTGTTGTACTGAAAAGCCCATGCCATTTTGCCATCCACTTCATTAAAGCTGGTATTTCACACACAGGTACATCAGAAATAATTCTAACTACATGTTAGGCTAATGAAAGAAGCAACTTTGCTTGCAGACTTTTCTCACTAGCATCTGTAACCTAACAGAGCTACAATACCATCACAGCCCTTTGCGCAGCAGGGTGCCTCTGTGGGCTGTTTTTTCCATGCCAGTTGTTGAGAGTTTTAATCACACGCACTAAATAGAATCTTTTTTTTTTTTTTCCGCTTGTTAATCTCAGTTCAGTAAATTGAAGCTATTGATTTTTGAGTTTTCTGATGACACCAAGCTGTGTGGTGTGGTTGGCATGCTGGAGGGAAGGGATGCCACCCACAAGGACCTCAGCAGACTTGAGAAGTGGGCCCATCTGAACCTCATTAATTTCAACAAGGTCAAGTGCAAGGTCCTGTAACTGGGTAGAGCAAGTCTAAGCACATCTACAGGGTGGGAAGAGAATGGATTGAGAGCAGCCCTGAGAAGGACTTGAGGGTGTTGTCTGATGAGAAGCTCAAGAAAAAGTCAATAGTATCTTGGGCTGCATCAAAAGAAGCGTGACCAGCAGGACAGGGAGATGATTCTCCTCCTCTACCCTGCTCTTGAGACCCCATCTAGAGTACTGTGTCTAGCTCCTAGGTCCCTTACACAAGGAGGACATGGAGGTGTTGAAGAGAATCCAGGGGAGGGTCATGAAGTTGATCAGAGCGTTGGAGCACCTCTCCTATGAAGATAGGCTGAAAGAGTTGGGCTTGTTCAGCCTAAAGAAGAGAAGACTCGGGGGCCTGGTTTTGGCAGGGATAGAATCAATTTTCTTCCTAGCAGCTGGTATAGTGCTGAATTTTCAATTTAGGATGAGAATAATGTTGATAGTGGTGGTTTTGGTTGCTGCCAAGCAGTCAATTACTTTTTAGCTTCTCATGCTAACTTGCCAGTGAGAAAGGCAGGGGGCACCCAGGAAACTGGGAGACGATACAGCCAGGACAGCTGACCCAGACTGGCAAAAGGATATTCCATATCATATGATGTCATGCTCTGCATATAACTGGGTGGAGGGGAGGGTGTGTTGTCCAAAAGGTGGTGCAACTCAGGAATTAGCTGAGCATTGGCTTTGAGTGGTAAGAAAGTATACAGCTCATGAAATAGTTTGAAAATTGAAGGGTATATGCACAGCTATTCAGAATAGGACACAAGCTGAAGCTGATTTTGGCAGCACCCTGTACCCTACCAGAATTGCTGGAGAAGTCTTTGTGATGCATGACATGTAACTACATCCCAAAAACCCACAGGGCACATGGATATTTGATAATACTATTGTAAGGAATATTAGAATCACAGTTCTATTTAAATTATTGTCAGGGCCCTGAGGGCACAGGACCCCAATTCAGTCCTCCTGGAGCCATCAACCCCTGCCCCACCACCACCACAGCAGGGCCACTCTCTAGCTCCCTGCAGCTCTGCCCAGCCATAGGCCTCACCAAGGTGGGCCCACTCATGGGGCTGTGGCCTACCCTGGCGTTAGCCCCTTGGACCATCTTCAGGAAGGTACCCAATTCCTAGGGCTGGGGCTGTCCCCAGCCCTCTAGTCCCCATGGGGATTGTCCCTGCTCCCAGCCCCAAGGGAGAATCCAGCCATGCAGTGCCCTGACATGTATTTCCTTAATTGTATATTTAATTGCTTGGAATCACAGTTGGGATTCTCCGTTGCTCTTGCTTAAGAAATTGCTTGTATTTTAAAAGCTTTTCATTTTCATTGATCTTCGTATATACATGTACCAGCTTTAATTTGTGCTTCTCTTTTCCTACAGCATAGTACAAAAGCTCTTTTTTCTTTATGCTACGGAACAGAGAAAAGTACATTAAAAAAAAAAAAAAGAAATCGGTGTGTTTATTCCTGATAAAAGAAGAATTGCACTAATGCTCCCCACTGCAACAGCATTTGTCCTCCTGGGGCATCATATGCCCCAGGGACTGTGTCCCTAAGTGCTGGGATGTCAGGCTCTGGGAAAAAGTTTCTGTATGAAGCTCCCCTTGAAACTTGATTAAGCTATCAACTCAGTAAGGATTACAACTGCCAAAAATTTTGCAGTTTTAACTTTTTAATTTTAACAGCTGGGACTCTGGAATTTCCTGGTGTTTTCCAAGAAATTATGGCACAAAAGACATGGGGATACTGGATTTGACCAGTGGATGTCTTTTCTCTGTGGTCCTGGGATGTGGTGGGATCAATTGCCCCATGTTCTCTTCTGCTTTCCAGTGGCCCAGACCAACAGAAGCACTCCGCAGACCTGACTCCAGGCAACTAGCACCCAGAACTCTACCACTGAAATTTTTTAAAGTCATCTTGTGAACATTACTGTGGCTTCTCCAGAAAAGATTCATCACTTACTATACAGTGTTCACAGGATTTTTCTCGGTCATTACTGTCAAACAAGCTTTCAAAATGCCAGAGCAATTTCATCAATGGTTACTGTCACAAATCTATTCAACTGCATACTATCCTGGATGAAGGTCTCAGCCAAATCATAATTTTCATTCATTTCCCAGCTTTTGATTAAACCCTTTGAGCTTTTCATACTGTCATTTCAATCAACAACTTAGGGGGAAAAATATTTCTAATAAAGATGTCCTTAGAAGATTTCAAAACCTTTACTCAACCTCCTAAATATTTGGCACAGCACATCCTTGCAAGCCTGAAATTATTCCTCTGTTTGAAATGGTTTCTTTTATTATGCTATTATACAAGACTGTTGTACTTTGTCATTTGTAGCACATTACCTCACACATGTTCAGGTACAAAGATGGCCTTCTAGGGATGTCAGAGGAACAGACAACCTATCATATGAGAAGACAGACTGAAGAGCTTGACTTACTCAGCGTAGTAAAGTACAGGCTGTTAAGGGATTCAGTTGCTGTCTATATATCACGGAGGCAAACATCAGGGAGATGGAAGAATCATTTAAAATAAATTATGATGTTGGCAAGGCAACCCATTGGCACAGGTTGGTGAGTTTTCAGTCAATGCTAGAAACCAGAAACAGGTTCTCACTTGGAGCAATGGGGTTTGGGAACAATTTTCCAGTTGGAGTCACAGCAGCAAAAATCCTAACTGCACTCACAATGGAGCTTGGTAAGTTTACAAAGGGGACTATAAAAGAGGATTCCTGCAATATTAGGACAATAGACCTTATATCCCATTAGATCTTTCCAATCCTGTCTTCCTATATAAAGCAGTAGTATATAATGCATATTCTGCAACTTTCAACGGTGCATTCTTGAGAATGATATGCCAGCATACTTTATATGGTTAAGCTATTTAAGAAAAAACAAAAAAAAACATATAACCTTCCCCCCCACACACACACACACAGCCCTGAACCAAATAGTTCAGTTTAGTATCATTTAAGTTTTACCACTATTCAGGATAGTGGTAAAACTTAAATGATTTTCTCTTCCATAACGACAATAAATTCAATAGAACCCAAATGTATTACAAAATAAACATGTTTTCCATTTAGTTGTCTATCACTGAAATTCCTAAGATTATTGATAATTAATTCTACTTGTTCTCTAGCACTGTTTATTACAAATTTTATACAATATTTTATCCACAACTTTAAAATGTTTGCAGCTTAAGTTCAAATGTTATTTATGGTAGACTTCTCTAAGCTATAAATTAATTAAGAACAAGTACATTTTTGTGCTAATGCATTTTACACTGGAGGGTATCCAAAAGATATAGCCAAAGGAACAGCATTATGATTATTTCTTATTTACTTTGGTCATACCATGGGCTGTACACATGAGAGGAAAGACATCTTGTTAAAAACAAAATTGCCTGGTTTTGAAGATACTTTATAACACTCCATTTTTCCTTTCATGCTTAAGATTGCTAATGTTTATACTTCAAGAAAAACCCCATGAACTTCTATAAAGCAGAAAATGTCTTGGGTAAAAAAAAAAAAGTTTAGAAAAAAAATCTGCTTTCCCCAAAAGTAGTAACACATTTACATAAAAATCAATTATTTCCAAAAAGTATTTATTTCTAAATGTACACACGTACACATGTCCCTCTATGAGGTAAAACTATGGCCATGATGGGCTGTGCATATTTTCATTTTCCTGTACATCTTCTACATACAAAATTTGATATTTTGAAAATATTAGAAAAAGTTTAGAACTATCAGCATGCTGTCTTCATATAAAGTGTACTAGCACAGTGAAGGCAAATTTTAGTCTACACATCTGATAATCAGTAGCGTCTGAATCAAATTCACTCTACTCCCACCTAAGGAGGATTCACAAACTTAACATCAGTTTTTCTGTTTCTGTTATTAGCAGTTTGTTTTTTTCAGCCAGTGAATTAAAAAAATTCTCACCAGTTTATTCTGAACAATGTTAACTTCAACTCTTCAGATTCAGCCTTACATGCTCAGGAACATAGGATCTAGTAGAATGGAAAACATCTCTTCAGTGTCATCAGTTAATGGATGGTTTAGAACCTGAATTATTGACTTCTAACATCTTTTCCTACCTTATATAACATTGTTTTGAAAGCATTCTACACTTCTGCTTTTAAGTAGATGTGAAAATCAAGCATCCAATTACCTATGTGCTTGTCTACATAGCTTTGCACGCATATTTTAATTTTAATTTTTTCTTTTGTTTTTTTCTTTTTACTTTTTTCTGCACTCATGCATTGTGAAAGAGCATCCATCCATCTTCTCCAGTCTCTTCTTATGCAACATCCTTCCTCCAAGCCTGCTTTACACTTTTTTCCTCTCAACTAAGCAATCACAGTTTCATTTTTGACTGACAATGCTAGTGATTGTCAATCAATCACAATATAATGCTATTATATATTTTTAAGGATTCAGTCAGGAAGGATTTGCATTTTTCAAGTTTCTGATTTATCTCAGCAGTCCATTTTAAGTATGTTCTCATATCCTCCTTAAACCACTACTTTTGTTTCAAGCAAAAATAGTCCTTGATTTGAACCAAAACTTTCCCCATGTTCTGAACTCTTTCAGGAATAAACTGATTATGAATAAATCAAGACTGATGATTTTTCAGGAGGCTGATGTTCTGAAACAGTTTTTCACACACGGGGGAAATATCATCACTATTTTGAAGAGAAACTTGATCCTTACTCAAAAGAAAAGTTATATACTTTCTGACACAGATTCTGAATTTACACATCAATAATATTTTTTTTTCAAATGTACTCCTTTGATTTATCAAGACTTAGTTGCTCTCAGACTGATAATCCTGAAATTTTCCCTCCCACACTAAAAGTAACATAAATCACTGTCACCGACTCATTTAAAGCATGATGTCTGGTTTCTTTTCCACTATTTTATAGTAAATATAGCAATGCAGTTCTAAAGCAGCAGTCTGTTGAATTAGGCTAATCTTCAATTGAAAATTTACAGATTATTCTTAAAAGCTTGTGCAAAAAACCCACAGTGGTTAGGCATTTTCCGATTACTTTTTTCTTCCCCTCAATGTTTAATATGTGCCTTCCTGTGTAAATGTACTGATTTCACCAATCCATAAATTAAATCATCTCCACATTCAGTGGAAGTGCTAACTACTCAGTTCATTGATTTAGACAAGGAAAATTAAGCATGGCTGTTAGGCTCAGCAAGAGCTGACCAAAATGGAGCACTCAACTGTGCTTGTGTGACAGTAGGCCAGGTTGGTAGTAAACGGGAGCCTGTATTTTCTCATGACTTCTCTGCTGTTTATATGGAATACATTAGTGGTTGTGGTGGGGTTCCTAACAGGCAGTTATTCACCTAACAAAAGCACCATAGTATCTTGCATGCAGATCCTACACAGAACTGCTGAACACTCACAAGAAGATCTTGAACTCATTTCACAAGTGAGTTTACTAAAAAGTGTTGGGGCCCTGAAAAGTCTAAGAAAATCCTGATGGGCCACAGGTTTGTTTATCAGATACAAAAGATTGCTTCACTAAGGAATCTACAGCACTGTAGGATTTCAGTCTCTGTGAGTAGAGCCTCCCTAAGGACTGCTGGTTTCTGTGCTCCTCTGAAATATTAGAGGTAAGCAGCTGATGGTCAGAAAGTTTATGGTACCAATTCTAGACCCAGACCCATGGGCAACAATTTAATGTGCAGATTTTTTATTCACTTGCTGTGAGAGGCAAGTCTACTCTCAAGACTCTCCCAGAGTTATTCGACCATTTCTGTGCATCTCAGCAGCCAGAGAGCATTTGCCTTCACCCTTCTGTGTTCGTCCACAGCTCAGGGAGCAAGGCTCCACAGTTGACTGCCTCCTGTCCTGGCTGTTTGGGAAGAGAGCCAGGAAGGTGGGTGATTTCTTCGACATCAGTCAAATCCACAGAGTTCTACCAGAAGACTAGTCTATGCTCCTCTCATATCTTGGGAGCTTCTCTCTTTGGCTGATTAGTTTTGCTTTACATGGCCTTTGAAGCAATCTCCACTAACAAACAGAACGGGGTGGTTCTTCACACACTGAATGCCTTGTCCATGGGTGCAGAAGTTTACATGTCTTGGAGAGAGACAGTAAAAATACTTGGAAGAAATACTCATTTATGATTTCTAACCCGATAAACCATACCAGGTTCGGGCAAACTCTCAAATTGAAAATAGCTGGAGCCAGGGAGAGTGCTCAGGTGAAGTTTCAAAGCCTTGCCCTGCACTTGCTCTCCCCTGATAGATGCTTTCAGCTGCTGGTTTGCCTGTCGGTTGGCCTGTTTGCTTGCTCAGAGCAGAGCACAAAGACAGTCCCAAGCTGCCACAGATTATGCTGCGGAGTTCCCCACAGCTGCGTGAATTTCAGGGTTTGACACAGAGAGTGCAAGGCTTAAACCTCACCTTGGGAAACTAGTCAGGGGCTTACCAGTAATTTAGTGAACTTCTCCCTTTTCATCTGATTGCTTGTGACAGGACATGGAGCTAAAACTGAAAGATTTGATGCTCAGCTATTTTAAATTACTATGGCTTGGCTGGGGCTCTCGAAAGCAAGCTGCTTTATCCCACTGTAGTTCAGACATGAAAACATATTGTTATCTTGCTGAGGATGCTTTTATTGAATTGTTTTGAATGTAAAAGTTATGTTTCCTTTATTGTCCAAATGCAAAAGACCTCTATTTTTAGAAGAAAAACTGTAATTCATACCCCTTAACAGCATGAACTAACCATATCCTCAGCTGAAGTACACAAAAATCATAATATCTCCCGGCAGGTGCTCTGCTCTGGAACTGGCTTATGTTAGTCTTAAACCACAAAAATTTGTTATCATTACTGAGCAGTTCAAATGAGAAAGCTGCTCTTGCAAAACAGTATTTAATGGGCCTGCAAATAAGAATTGAGCAGCAGGGAGCTGCAAAACATTATCTCAAAACCACTTGCCTCACCCTTAAATTAAATCCAAAATCAGCTCTTCCCATGGACACAAAGAAGGGAAGAGCAGGCTGTTTATTGCTGGGCATGTGAATGAGTTGCATGCCCTGGCTCAGATGTCACTGCACTATCTTCAGCAATATTTTTAAGCTTTCAGAAATGCCTCAAGAACCTGAGCTTATTATCTTGAACAGCAAAGATCTTAATTTTATAAATATATGCAGAGTTTAATGTTTATTGATATAACAGTTGTTCCTCAGAAAATTTTCAGCTGAATTAATGCAGGATTTGCAAGTTTTTAAACAATCTGTATCCAAATTTTTGTTAAGCCAAAAGACAATTAAAGACAAAAGTACCGGAAATATACATTATGTTTTCAGTGCTACAATTTAAAAATGCATTGAATTGCTTTGTAGTTGCAGAATAGTCTGATATCTGAAATCATTAGCAATGCTCACAGTGCATGCCACAGCTAAAATTCCCCATAAGCATATTTTTCAAATGATCTCTTCTTGACATGATGATTCTTAGACATTTCGATTGAGAATCCCTGTCTCGTGGATGAGTTGGTAAAATATGCATCACTCAAGGATCTGTAAAGAATGTGGCCTCTGCTCTGCTTTATGTCAGATGATTTCATCTGCTCTTGGAGAAGGATTTGAAGAAGGATGTTGGCAGATAAAAGCCCTTTTGGTTTGCTTTAAAACTGTGATACATTCACTTCTAATTTTAACAAAACGTGCATTGTACACGGGCACTGGAAAGATTCAAGAAGAGGGGTGATCTTTTTAACTTGGTCCTATCACTTCGGGATGAAGTTGTCTCTGATGTTCTGCCTCACTAAGAGGAGGAATAACTCATGAGGCTTGAAGGCACCTCCACTGTCCTTTCACAGGAAAGGAGGGCCAAGGGTTTCAGCTGGCATCAAATCCTTATGAAGTAGAGCCCATTGCTCTACTTCTGCATGGAAGTGTAGAAAGCCCTACAGGACCTGATGTTCCCACCACAAAAAAGTTGTGTGCTCCATTCTACTGAAGCCCAAGGTCCAAAGTGGTTACTTCAATGTTTTGGGTGGTTTGTTGGCTGTTTACAGTTTAGCTGTTGATGCATCAATAATTGACGATGATGATGATGACGACTACGATACTCTATAAGAGCCTGGAACTGTCTGTATGTTTGGGGTTTTTTTTTATGTTACTCATTGAACAGCTGTTCAATAAAAGACAGTTTTCTAAACCCACATATGGGTTTTTTTTGCTGGCCTCTTTTCCTTGCTCACGTGATTCCTTTTGCAAAGGAGATAGTCCTGTTAAATCCTGTGCACAATTGTGCCTCTATCTCTAAGCGCTGTTTGTCTATGAAGAGCTAAGAAAATCCAATGAAGTGTTATTAGCTTTGAGTCATCTGACCAAAGTATCATCTTCTATGCTCATTAATTACAATAGTTCATCTGGAAACACTGGTCCCCAAGCTTTATTAAAATTGTTTGGGGTTTTATTTTTTTTTTTGCTCATCTAATGAAAGGAGAACAGGGAGCTCACATTTGAAGCAGAACAGTAGAAAACAAAGGTGCATGCAGAGGAGATACTTAAAAAAAGCCTAGGGAACCAATTCAATGGCTGTTACCACATCACTTTCAAAAAAGGAGAAAACTGTGAGAAGTGGAAACATGTATTGTTGCTCTAGAAAACCTCAGCAGAACTGCAAAGCCCTGATTTTTGGGGGGAGAGCAAGGAAATGGGAAGCACTCAGACAGATGACACAGTCAGACGGAATGAATTCCTGAGGGGGAGTGCAGCAGAGAGAAGAGGAACAGCAAGCATGGTCAAAATATGGGAACTGCAGCTGCCATAGCTGTTTCTACAAAAGTAAAGCAGGTTGAGCTAATTACCCCAGGAGCCTGCCCCCTGCCCAAACCCAAGGGAAGAACTAAGGTGACAGTTTTTCAGGGAAGTGTGGTGCTGTGCAGATGGGTGAGGTTGGACTGCACTGATGGAACTGTTAGAGAAGGACTGGAGATGTTAATTTCCAAAGCTTGCAGCTGGAAGGTCAGCCAAGGTGGATGCTGGGACCCACAGAGAAGTCCAGCTTGCCTGGCAGGCAGCGGTGAGTGGTGAATGCCAGACAGAGAAATGACACAAATTCTAGACCACAGAGAGGCATGAACTGAGAAAACTCTGATTCCAAATGAGTCAGCCAAAGATCCAGATAAATTCCTAATAAAAGCATATTTGCACTGGCAAAGTGTCAGTGCGATTGTTGATTATCCTGTTCCTTCCTGAAGGCAGTATTTCCATCTCTCAGCAAAGGTTGTGGATGGTACCTATCACTGTCAAAGAGGCCCTGACTGACAGGTACAAAGGTTTCATATAGGGGCATGTCATACTGCTATTCCTTCCCAGTGTCCCTCCCTAGCAGCAAGAGCAATCGTTCTGTCCACACATTTTTTCCCCACTGTGCATTTTTTCCCCACTGTCTGTGCTGAGTAAGCGTTGTTGAAAGAGGAAAAACCAAGAGCCTTCACCTTGGGTTCTGTGCTATAGCATCAGATGAAGAAGTAACCGCAGGAAGGCTATTGCTTAACACCGTAGCTCTGAGATGGGGATGCTCTCTGGCAATGCCATGTGCATGCAATGCTATCAGGTCTCCTCAGTTAAATATTTATTTGGTGGCTCTTAGCCTGGCCTTATTTTCACAGTGATGGCAGAAGTCAATTTGCTGCCACAGAGCAGTTCCCTGGTTGAATTTCAGTACATCGAGCAGATCACTCCAGAACGCGGAGACATAAAAGCTCTTCAGCAAAATGGTTATGGGATTGTTTTCACATGGGCAAACAACAATTTTCTCTCATCTCATTCTTGGAAACGCTCAGAGCATTCTAGTTGAAACATCCAAAACAAATTCACACTCAGCCAGACATTCAGACTGAACAACTGAAGTTTGGCAAAGCTGTAAACAACTGGTCTTCATACAAAACTAGATTTTTTAACGAATAAATGTCAGGCAAACTTAGATAGGGGTCTTGCTATCAGCTTGCTCTGTAGTATCTCTTCTCTTCTATGCCCCAGATTAACATTCATTCAGAAGTCAGCTGGCATACCTAACTTTTAAAGTAGCATTTAATACCTGCTCACATTTATACTTCCCATCTTCATCCATTGCCCATTACCAATTAATTAGCTATTCCTTGATGGCACAATGACAACACTCGACACTAACAGAAATCCATCACATGCACTAACACAGCTTCAAGTTATTTTCTAGATTGGAGAAATCTGTGTAGCTTCACAAAGTACCTGGATGGAACATCTTGATTTTTCTAATTGTATTTAGGTTGGTAAGAGTGCTTAGCAGCCAAACCATTCCCTTCACAAAGAAGTATTTCTAAAAAATATATAAATTAAACCAGAGGTTTTATAAAATACACTAATACAGTTTCATGTATAACTGAAACATCAGAAGTAGTGTCTCTTCTGACTTTCACTGGTGTACTCTCAGTGGGTTTCATGGATTCTTAGAGAGCACATGAAAAAAGGAGATGGCCATGACTGGTGAGCTGATATACACAGTGCAGTCTCAAAGATGCCCTAAGAAATTACTAAATATTCATTATAATGGTTTCATACAAACTCACTATTTATTTATTTTTTTCCTTTATTTAATCTGCAAATGACCTATTTTGGCAGCACTCTAAAAATATATAACTACAACATCTGCAATTTACATTTTTCTGCCTGAGATGCTCTATGACAGCATTTTTAAAATGAACTTATCTGACACTCTGCCAGACTTTTCCACAATGCCCTTGGAAATTTTCACCTGTTGATTACAATGGCATTTTAACACGAGCAGTTTAAGACAGGCTTGTTTCCATAAAGAAACTGGTTTGGTTTTAGGGGTCACACAGGTGAAATGCTGCTCCTCAGAGTTAGAAGCCAGATGACTCCACTAAACTGCATGACAAAATTGCAAAGATTTTTCCATCCTTGAATCACAGAATCACAGAATGTTAGGAGTTAGAAGAGACCTTGAAAGATCATCTAGTCTAACCCCCCTGCCTCAGCAGGATCACCTAGATTAAATCACACAGGAAAGTGTCCAGATTGGTCTTGAATGTCTCCAGAGAAGGAGACTCCACAACCTCTCTGGGCAGCCTGTTCCAGTGATCTGTCACCATCATAGCAAAATAGTTTCTACTTATATTCACATGGAACTTCCTATGTTCCAGCTTGAACCCATTGCCCCTTGTTCTATCACTGGCCATCACTGAGAAGAGCCTGGATCCATCCTCCTGACACTCACTCTTTACATATTTATAAACATTAATGAGGTCACCCCTCAGTCTCCTCCAAGCTCAAGAGTCTCAGCTTCTCCAGCTTTTAATCATAAGGAAGATGTTCCACTCCATCATCTTGGTGGCCCTGCGCTGGACTTTTTCAAGGAGTTCTATACCCTTCTGGCACTGAGGGGCCCAGAACTGGACACAATATTCCAGGTGAGGTCTCACCAGGGCAGAGTAGAGGGGGAGAAGGGCCTCTCTTGACCTACTAGCCACCCCCCTTGTAATACACCCCAGGATGCCATTGGCCTTCCTAGCCATGAGGGCACATTGCTGGCTCATGGTCATTCTGCTGTCCACCAGGACCCCCAGGTCCCTTTCATCTACATTACCCTTCAAAGAGAGAGCTTGTGGAAGGAGAATTGTGCCAAAGAAGACAAACTAAAATTAAAGTACGAGAGGTATTTCTTCAACTGCCAAAGGCTACATAATCTAGTATCATCACTGGGCTCACAGAAAACCTAGGTCTGTTGCTTCCTTCATAGCATAGTGACACCACGTTATTTATCTGTACTGGTAGATTTTATTTTTTTTTCAGTGGAGGCTTTGTGCTTGCCTAGGTTCTCTCTATGGAGACAAGTGGGAGTATGAGGTTAATACCAATCTTCTCCCACACTAAATTGGTTCCCATGGCCTAGAGAAGGCTGGGACACCTGCACACTGTCTCCAAACGCTCAAGTGTGTGCTTTTCTCTCTTGCTTCTGGTGTTACAGCTACACATCTGCCCTGTTGACAAGGTTTTGCTGCCTTGGGGATTCCCACTTCAGGGGGATGGGAAGCAAAACAGTCTGATTAGAGCCTGCAGCTGAAATTACACTGGGCAAGGGCTTCTAGTAAACAATCTATCCCACCTAAAAGCATGGGTTTGGGTACCCTGATGCAGATGTGGGTCAAAATCAGTATAAAGTTTCAAAGAAACAAAAAATGACATGTATGAACTGCAGAAACAGATCCTCTTGCTATCTCTGATCTTTTCCCCCCACACTGGCATCACAAGAAGTCAGAGGTGCTATGAGAGTGAAGGAGAAAAATGACAGGAAAATTATTTCTCTGCCCTCTTTTTCCATATGTCCCAATTCCTGTCAAAGCCCAGAAGTATGTTAAGTTCTCACTATACAGAAAAAAAAAAAAAAAGCTGTTTTTCAAATGTCTTCATGATTCAAAATAGGTATTTGAATAAAAATGAGTGAAGTTTGGGTCACAGGGAGTAATATCAACTCTATGGCTTTGCATGTAGCTTCAGGTTTTCCCAAATGACAGCTCTTGCTCTGGTGAACATTTAAATATTTCATACAAATCTTCTGCAAAGAGTGAAGTAGTCATCTTAAAATACCTTGTATTTACGTTCTTTTCCTGGGAGGGCAAAGACTATTTTAATCCCTATATTGTAGCAACAAACTATGCAAACCTTTTCCTTTCTGGGTATTTTTGTTGATGCTTTTTTTTTTTCTTCCTAGTTCCAAACTCCCACTTGTCTTCCTTTTCTTTTAATTTTTCTAGAAGGGCTCCATAATAAAAAGCATTATTCAGTCTGGTAAAATATTAAATCCTAAGAAAAACTATGTGCCTCACTGCAAATCCTAAAAAGAACCCAGTCCAACAGCAAACCATTTTTAAATCTTTTTTTTTTTAGATTCAGTCATCAAAGTATAGATATATGCACATTCTTACAATCAATTTTTTTCCTGTGAATTCCTCTGAAGTACTAATTGAACAATGCTTCCTTCCTACTCTTCTCTTTGGGTCTCTCTTATACACTGGCTACTTCTGAAACCTACCCTCTACCTTCTCTACAGCTTCAGAGGTTTAGGGGCCGAACTGGGAGCTCTGTAAATGTTCCTGTTTTCCATCTTGGAAGAAAATGATGCTGCATTTGTGAAAGGTTCTTTCTGTGAGTGAATCACAGCAACAACCTTTATGAACCAAGCAATCAAAGCCTGTTTGCTAGTGGGTTGTACATTAAAATAGATAAAATATTTCCTATATTAACCATGGTAACAAATAAATGAAAAGCAAAGATAGAAGGTGACAACTAATGTACAATGTAAAAATATCAATTAACATACTTCATAGTTACATCGGAATTTTATTCCCAGATTCAGATGCCTATTGTCTTAGAGCATGGGAGATGAGATGAAGGGAAAGAAGAGGAGCTGTTGCTGCACCATTATGAAGGAAAAGAAGAGGAGCTGTTGCTGCACCATTAGCAACTGTGGGATGGCTGATGTGCCACCCCCACACAGGACCCGACTTGGAGCCCTATTTCTGCTGCTCCATTACAAGTGATCCGTATGGATAATTGTATAGTGACGGAGTCACACTGTGGGGCAGGTAAATCTGTGAGGAAGGCAGCAGAGTTTTCAAAGTAAGGGAGCTTCAAGATAGGGTTGATGTTGGGGTGAACTGAAATGCTATCTGTCAGCTGTAGCTGTCAGCAAAAATATTAAAGAAAGAGCAGCTGCATCATGCCACAAGTAGGGGAGTGGAGCAGTTGTAGCTCTAAAATAGATTTGAGAGTCAGACAGAGTTTTCTTCTAATGAACCCCAGTAATAGTCATTGACTGTTTATTTTCAAATGCACTTTGACCCAATTGATAATGCTCCTGCTTTTAAAACATTTTAAACCAATGCTTGAGATGCAAGTAAAGAGCTGTTTAGAATAGGACTTACTGAAAGGTATGTTTCTACTCCTATTAAGTGTAATTTTTTCCTACTAATCATGTTCAGCTTCTGTAGTTTTACATGTACCCTCACCATTTTAGTGTATAAGTGCTGATATAACAATAAAATTAATACAATAACAATTCATAACCAAGTTTCTCAGATGGAAGAAAAGTTATTGGGTTATTACAGCTTCTGTAGCATTTATTCTTCCATTTCAAAACATTTGATTAGTAAGATTCTAAGCTATCCCAAAAATACCTGTTAAAGAATAACATCTTACAGTCTTTTGGGGTTTCCATTAAAGAAAATAATAAGCAGCAGTCTCTTCTGGATCTTAAATTCCAAGATAAATGTAATAAAGCTTGTGGTGGGTTGTTATTGTTTACTGCTTGGAAAAGCTTATGCAACAGCAGAATACTGTTCTGATTTTTTTGAGCTGCTGCTAATGAAGTACAACCAGACAGGGTACATTGCCATGAGTCAGGAAATCTGGATGTTCCTGGACAGAGGCCAAGGGAGCTTAGACACATCAGAGATGTGATGTATATGTATCCTCTGGGGGAGATCTACTGAATTGTTTTCAAGCATCTCAAGCTGCCTGGTTCAAGAAGCAACCAAATGACCACCCTGAAAAGAAGTTATTTGCTGTATGTTACTGACTCCCTTGTTTTTACCTCAGGAAAACAAGAATGAAGTAGGCTGTCCAGGGAAGCCTAGAGATTAGACATTAGGTTTAGCCTTGTGACAGTAGGTCCAAACCCCTGAGGGTTTAACTTTGTTCCTTCACTATGAAAAGAAAATAAAAAAAAAACCAAACCATCCCCAAAACACAGAAACAGAACAAACACCCTAAATGTAAAGAAAATGAAACCACACAAACCAAACTAAAACCCAAATCCTGGTATGTTACAATTCACTGTGTCATGGTTTGCTATAGAGTGGTATGACATTTTGGTAAAGCGGGTGCTACTCTTGGGGAGTAGCATGGTGCCACATGGGGAGAAGCTCCACTCTCACCAATGGTAAATCATTTGTGGAAATGCTGCTACATTTCAGTACAGCATTATGGCATCTATGCAACTCCCTAGCTCTTTTTAAGGCTTCAAAATGTTGTAATTGTGGGCTCCTATTTTTTGTGTAAAATTAAATGGTTTCCTAGAGATGGTTGGGATCCTGTAAAAGGGTGGCACTGGTCTCTTTTCCTTTCCACTCCCCTTTCTGGTGGCTTAACATAATTGCACCAGGACACTTTCATTTTTCATTATCCCCTACCCTTTCTTTGGTAGGTGTGTTTTCCTTATCTTCCCACAATCCTTCCCTGCATCGTGTCCCAAAGGAGGACTGCATCTTTCACTGTCTCTCCCAGCAGAGCAGCTTTCTTCCTGCACAGGCAGTGCTGCTGGTACACCCAGTTATGTGGGTGGCTTGCTTGGGCTTCCACAGTTCACTTCAGCTTCATCAAGGGAAGTTCTCACAATGAAGACGTGACTTCCCTTTCATGAAGTCCAAGGAAGGGTCATTTACTACCCTCTTCTTTCCTCCCCTGGAAAGACTCTCAATTAAAATAAGAAATAATTTCCAGGCCTCCTACTTTGATCTGGACTAGCTTTGGGCCCACCTTCACAGTTGCCACTGCTGTTACACCATGGTAGGTCATGGCATAGGTGTTTTGGCAGCTGTTCCTGCAAACCACCTGGCACACACATAAGCGTGGCACTGTGCCCCGCTCTCAGACTCGCTGTCTCTTCTGTGACGGGTTCTGCCATCTATTCAAATTCAAAATCTTGAGATAACCTTCCAAAGGTTGTCTTTCAGGAGACTTCGAAGCATCATGGCATCCGATCATGTAGACCTCATGGACTTCAACTCTCTTGAAGCATTTAAGAATATTTTTTTCCTAATTTTCTCTGGTTTTAATTAAAGCTGAGAGTCATGTATCAATCAAATAATCCCTAGGGTAATTCCTTATAAAAAATCTCAGTTGCCAAGAGAGTCATGTGAGCTGCTGCCATTGCTTTATCACAGTGGGCAGGACTGGAAACCCTGGCTCGCTGCTGCGCTTGCAGGAGACAGGCAGCACCAGGAGGACATTTCTGTTTCCCAGGCACTCTCTCTTCCCCAAGACAGTATGTGGGGTTTATGTGCACCCTCCAATCCCAGCCCTGCAATGTCTCCAGGGCTGCCCCACCACCAGCTAATTTGGGCAGTCACCACATATCCACCCCTTGCCTCAAAGGTCCTTTATCCTCCAAGCTTTTTTTTCTTTCCCTGGCAGCCTCTTTCTTGCACCAGGCAGTTTGTCCTGAGCACTCCCAAAATAACAACAACCCTATGAGCTGACAGCACCGTCTTTGCCCTGTGAATTACTCCTGATACAACTGAACCTGAGGAAATGGCTTTGTTTTTCCTGAAACAACTTGGTAGTGATATAAATTTTTTTTTCTTGCAGCTTCCTGGTCACATCTCCTATCCTCCTTCTTCCATTTTGTGCTGTGTTTTAACAGCACAGCTGATTTTTGCCACCCACAACTCGGGGCACAGCTCTGCTTCCCTCTGAGGAGCTCCTCTAAAAATACATATTCTTGTCATTCAGGCTAATTCAACTTCTATTTCTACTTCTCCCAGCAGAATCTGGTTTCCAAGGGCTATTTAAGTCTCCTTATCCAAAGCTGTTTACATGATGTTCAACACTGCAACATCTCAGGGTGCCAAAGTCACCACTATATTTATTCTTGTAACACCCCAGGTGCTACTAAAAGTGTAGAAGTAAATAATATGTTGAACCTCATACAAGGAGTTAGTGATGTGAAAGCCAGACATTTAACCAGCCTTCCCCTCGCCGCGGTACAGTACCTAGCACCTCACAGGTTAAGGTGACATTATTTGAAAGGGATGGACAACAAAATCCAAGAACAGCCTGTATATTTTGAGAGAGAACCTGAACTTAGCAAAGTGTTTCTGATTAATAAGCAATCTCTCATGCATCCTGTCATTATTACAGTCCATTCCCTGCAGTGTGATTTAGTCTTTGCTTATACAACTGACACTGGAGGCATCCAAATTAACCCTCCTTGTGTGCAGTTACGTTTGCCCCATTTGTAGATGCTCAGTCTTGGAGGGTTTTTTTGAGTAGACATCAGTTGCCTTCAGAAATGCTCCCACTCTAATTACTCCTTTCTCAAACTGTTACAAACTGTTGTGTTATGTTCAGGGTGTTCACCAAAATCTTACATAGATTATTCAGTTTATTTTTGATACATCCCTGTCTTGCCTTTGTGCTATCTGAGCTAAGGAGAAATTAATACACTTTCTATTGCTGACCTCATGCATTTTTCTAGCACTTCATTAGTTCCCAGAGACCAGTGGTAATTTGGGTTGTGTGGCTGGTATTGAGGCTGAGCAGGGACTAGAAACCAGTATCACCACAGGGAATTTGTTTTCCTGGAGCCCGGTAGCTGTGTTACTGTCACAGAGAGGACTCTGAATGGCGCTCAAGTACCACAGCAATCCTGCTGTGTATTTCCTTCTACACATAGACCAGATTCTGTATCAAAGCTATTAATATTGTATGCCCTTCCATCTTTCCAATAAAAAGCTGATGCAAAATAAGAATGTGTTTAAGAACGGGTTTAAGAACGTGTGGAAATCAGTTTAGTTGTTTTTTTCTCTAACCCATAAGCTATTTTTGAAATCATATATATTCAAGGCAGGGTAGTTAAAGATGCTGTTATGTGGTTTAGAAGCTCCTAGCTTTAAAACAATATGCTTCCTGGCCTCCTGCTGAAGCACTTCTTGTCTGTCATAGCCCACTGTGATGTCTTTCAATGCATGATCCCATCTTCCTAAATCTCACCAACTTTCTTAGTAATTTAACACCCACTGGAGCATATGGCAGCATTTTTTTTATATTAAAAAAGCTGCAAGGCTAATTTGTATGACCTCTGTGTGTTTAGAGCTCCTATGTGTCTATTAGATCCTGAAGCTCCTCTCTGCAGCAAGTGCCACATTTGCTTTAGACAAGTACAATGGGATCTGCAGTACAATGGATCTCTGTACTCCACCAGCTGTGACAATTCCCCAGCCTCTTTTCAACACATCTCTACGATGACAGCAAAATTTTGGTTAGGGCGTCCACTTTTATGAATGTTACTTGTTGATTCACCTGAAGAGAAGAAGAATTCCATCTTCTGGGCTCCTTTTAATGGGTATGAGAAATCCTCTATGGAAAGATTGCCTGCCGGTCTTGAGTCCTACAAGGGCACTACTTTGCCCTTGCTTCATGCTGTAGTAATCACCACCAGGTACATTTAGATGTTTCCACAACCAAAGGCCTTTCTAAACCAAAAATGCCTAAGCTTGTCTGAGGTTAACCAGAGTGCTATCTAGGAATCCTGTTTGCCATATGTGCATCACGCTCTGCTCCTAATTAGGATACGATTGGAAAAAGGTGTTCAGTAAGAAAAGTGAACTCAGCAGTGGAGACAGTCTCCAAGGTTTCCTTCCTCAAAAGCCGTATCTGTTTTTCTTCTTTATTTGCCTATTGCAGACAATTCCAACGCTAGCCTTTCAGCTTGCTGGACTGCCTGGAAACGTAAAGATAGACTATACCTCTTCTTCAGAATTCTTTTGCAGAGAATTGGCATCTTAATGACATCCTAAATTGAAATCTCTATTAAACAGAATGTGGCAGGGTGTAGAGGGGTGTGTATTCTAATCTAGGGTACAAAATCACCTACAGTATTTTTTTTGTTTTATTATGCTTATTTTAGCATGTAACACATCAAAACATAACAAAATAATAATCCTACAGATACTGCTTCTTTTCCAATTTTGAAAGTGACAAAGGCCTGTGATTTATGTCACTATCGGCCATCTCTTTAGCCATCTTTTATTCAGCATATGGATTTCAATACACTGACTATCAACTAATTCTCAGCCAGACATGTTCAAACCTTTGTGATCCAAATAAGATGTGAGATCTTATAATAATTAAAATTAAAAAAATAAACAAAAAGAAAAGAAAGCTGAAAGTAATCAAAGCCCCAAGTAACCTGATCAGACTCTGGAGTTAGTCCCACTTTGAGTGGCACCTCTCATTCAGAGGATTTGCTGCTGTGACCCTGCCTTTTACTATTTGCAGTGAGAGAGACTTCTGAGACTTGGATTCCAGCTCCTGGCTCCTGCCACTCAAAGAGGCAGTGGTTCCTGTAGAATGTGGATACTCTGTCATTCAGGAGCTCTCTTACCATGTGTCCCCAATCGTGCAGAAGGAACATCATGTTCTGCACTCGGTTTGACATGCCTGGGAACATCTACCATGGCATTGTTCTCTTCCTTCTGACTCTTTCCCAGAGTCAAGAATTGTAATGTTTAATTTTCTGTAAAGAAATTTATCAGATTGATAAATTCCTATCTATTGTAATATAATTTGTTTTCTTTTTATTACAGCAGTCCTTGTAGAAGAATAAAAGAAGGAGAAATGAGACACTACAGAAGAACTACTGTAACCTTTATCTTACAAAATAGATCCTGGAGGTTTTGTGATTGCAGATGGTCAGACAAGTGAGATTTAGAGGATAAGTGTGACTAATAGACACAGGAATTGAATAGTTTTAGCATGAAAAATATATGTCTTTTTAATTTTTTTTTTTTTTATTTTAGTCAGCTGAACACCAAATCAAGTAGGGTTAACCCCATGTGCTTTGCCACCTTTTCATTTATGTCCTTGCTTATGGTTTTTAAAGGGGTATTCTTTCAACAACCTGAAATGTTTATTTTTAAAGTAAGAATCCTTTGATTCACACAACTAGATAGTGTGGGGTTTTTTGAATATCCTATCTATTACTTTCACAAATTTGAATTAAAGATAAATTGTATATGTTTTCCTTTAGTGTATATTTGTTGTCCCAGCAACTGCAGTTTTCCCAATAAATGGAAATTGCATCGTTTCCTTAGCACTCAGGTTATTGCACTGAAATAGCACCATGAACTCACCACTACATCTCCCTTCCTGTTATCAAGCTAAACCTCATTCGGTCACAGAAACAGACTCAGAAACAGGTTAGTTGAGATATGTGTGCATTAGAAAGCTGAAGCAAGTCTGCTTAGCCCCATTACATCCTATGACTCATGCATGTGTGGGAAAGACCTTATTTTCACAGAGATCTCTTAGATAAACAAGGCAAGTTGGCAGCAATTCCATCACACTGATGTTAGCATTTGCCTGCTTTCTCTTGCGTTCGTTCGCTGTATGTTTTCTGAAAAATGCAAGCAGCCTGATAAGCTCTAATGAAAATTCTCGTACCAAGGACACACAAGCTTTCATTTTCAATTACCAACCTTAGAAATGGCCTCTAAAAAAACCCTTTTTCTCTTACTGCAACAGAATCTACTTTTTTTTTACCATTCCTTTTTAAAGTTTGTTAGTGAAGCTGTGGCTCTTGCTAACCACAGCCATAGCACACTAATTAGATTACCTCCCCTCAAAACCTACAAGCCCCTAAATGCTGCGGAGTTCAGACAGAAAACAGTACAAATCACAAAACATTATATGCTTTGACACCACTTCCCCAAAAAGGAAAAGCAAAGAAAGCAACACATACTGTACTAAAGAGCTCTTAAAGTATATAAATCAACTAGAAAAGTTTACTGCAAGGTCATCAAGGTTTTTGCTCTTGCTGAAACCCTACTGGCTTATATCTGAATGAGTCTGGCCACATCTTAGATAAAATGGCAATTAAAATCTGAATTATCAGCTTGGAACTCATGAAACTCAATGAAACTCACTTGCACCATGTACAGCAATCTCTCAGATTCACACACCCCTTTGCTTGTGTCAGCTAACAGTGACTAGACGGGTTGCCCATTTAAGGGAAAAAGTACAAGCTCCAGCCTATTTCCCTGAGCTTCAGATGCTTTTGTCCCACTCCATCAGCAATGCATTCTGTAATGCCAAAAAAGCATTTCTGCTCTTACAAAGGGCATGCACACATGCACACATTCACATTTCTCTCTCAAAGAGTTGCAAAATTAAGGGAACCTCAAACTCTTCATTTTATCCTCGGTTCTCTAAAATTTTCTATTCATTTCGCAATTTTCTGTAAACTGAGGGAAAAAAAAAACACCAACCTCATTGCTTCAGGACAATACAGCCCAGTATAAATCATGTATTTAACAGCTGTGTATGTACAGAATCATTATTTAAAAATAAAATGCGATTCTGTCTTCAGGATTTATGGTTTCAATGGTAAGATTTGTCTCTGTATTTGCAAAGTTTGTAAATCACTTGTGAAGCAACCTCAATTGATCTAACCTTATATATCATCTTTAGAGACAGAATATGCATGCTTTACTTATAGAAAACATTTAGAGATATAGTCCAAGAAAAGGAGAATGAGAATGGTAGGGAAAAGCCATTTGAATTTAAAAAAAAACCAAACCAACACTACCCCCCAGAAAAACCCACACAACACAACTGTCCCAGTTTAGGAAGGCTTTGTGTTTGTATTGATATTAGTACTTATTTTGGTATGATGGTAAGAAGGAAAAGGGACAACAGAAAGCGCAAATTATTTTCTGAAGCTGGAGGAGCAGATGAGGAGACACAAAATAAGAGGAAAAAAATCTAATCATATCCAGAAATGCACAATTTGCACAAATACATTAAACATCACAACAACAGGATTAGAGACTCATGCTGTTCCTCTTGATCTTTTCTGATTGTACCTGTCCTTTGGACACCAGTACCTCAAAGAGTAGCTAAAGGACTGTACTATAAGTGCTTTATTTTTCTGGTATCACTAACTTGGTACAAATACTAGCTATTAAATGAGAAAAGGAGAGGTTTAGGAATCTCAATTCTTTATTAAATAACTGTTTCCTCAGTTCACACAATCACAGAACATTAGGAGCTGGAAGTGACCTCAAAAGTCAAGACCTAGTCCAACCTCTCTGCCAGAGCAGGATCATCTAGATTAAATCATTCAGTTGTCCAATATTCTCCAATGTCAAGGAAAAACTGTATTCCCCCAATAATTACCAGTATCCTGTACAACTGAGAAACAAATTTCAGTATAAAACACTGAGAGGTATGAAACAAGAGAATTCTAATCACAAAAAGCACCAGAATAAGATGAAGATGCTGAAAAATATAGGTGTTTGTGTTTCTCTTAAATAGATATTTAAATTTTTCTATAAAACCCTTTATTATAATTTTAGCACATACATTATTTTATCTTTCTACCTTTCAGTTCTTATCTTAGGTTTCATATATTAAATATTTTTGTGAAATAAGAATGAATAGATGGAGTTCCTCTGTCTGGTGTTTCTTTTGGCTTCTTCACAAATATTATAGCTCTGTTTCCCCAAATGGCATTTCAGACATGCAGAAGGACAAAATCTCTGTCTCCAAATTCAGTTAATATATTAAAATAGCATGGCAAACTGCAACAATAGACCTTGAGAAAGTAAGGGAAAGGTACAGGAAATTAGAGAAAAAGGAAAATGTCCCTTAGGAAAAAAATTTATTTTGACAGGACTATGGATGATCCATTTTGTTAAATGGTCTTGCAGGGAATGGAAATTTATCTGTTCTTTATTGAACACTAAGACCTGATAATAAACTCTAAGGAAATCTCACTCTGAGTTCAGTGGCACAAATCTGGCCCCTGACTCAGCACAGCTCTGAAGTACCTTCTTAATCTATGCCTGGGGGCACATCAACTGAGTTAGGTGAGATTACAAAAGCCTTAAATTAAGCACGTGTGGAACCTGTGCCAAGAGAAAGATTCTCCCAACAGAAGGAATTTTACTGATACACCAGTATCAATAAAAAGCTTTTAGTATGGATATGTCTACAATGGTGAAATTATGACCCAGAGGAACAAAATACAACACACTATTAGAAGTAGGGATTTCCCAATATACTTATGCTAACTCCACAGGCTCATCCGAGGAAGCCCAACTCCATCCTCAGGAGTCCTACCTCGGTCGGCATAGCTCTGCTAGTAGACAAGTTTGATCTTTCCATTACATTAACACCAGTTGCTGCAGTGAGCGATGCTATAGAAAATTTGTATGTCATTGGGCCAATTTCAAGCTTACTAAAGCCAGTAGCACAGAGGATGTACCAGTTAACATCACGTCCAAAGGCTGATAGCCTACCAGATATGGAGGGAAGAAACAGGGGAAAATCAGGGCAAACTTAGGCAGGGACAGAACAGTGATGATTTCTGAAGATGAATTTCAAGTCTTTGAATTTGGTGTTAAAAAAGAACCAGACAGTCTATAAAGAGATTAAAAGACTGAGGTGATGACAAAACACTTGGTTAAGATGGTGGCTTTAGCTGTTGCTAGATTGGATAAAAGAGGCCATAAATTATGATATTACTCTAATGAAGGTGAAAGAACAAGCCACAGGCAGAGTCTGGAAGTGCGTTCAGACTTGGGGGGATACACAGTCTTTAGCACCATGAAAGGCACCATTCATTCCACAGTTATGGGAATATAAACAAAGCCAAAATAACATACAATGGGGGAAATAAATGGGTGTGCTACATCTACGTCTCTCCCAAGAATATCTCTACAATAGAGTGTATCGCCAAAACCTAAATTACTTTTTGATTTGATATAAAATTGAGCTTGGTTTCACTGCAGTCATTAGTAGAATTGGCTATTCTTCAAATATGAAACCATCTGTTGAATAGCCACATTACATGTTCCACAGATTTCATTGGAAAACCCCGGAGCCTCTTTGTGGACACCTGTTGAGAAGAGTAATTTTAGCTTCCTCCTCCATTTTGAAATGGAAAGAAAGACAGATGTATGTAAAACCACAGCTCCATGCATTAGTGTTGGAAGTTCCTATCAGACTGTTCAAAAGTCATTCCATTTGATAATTAGCAGGCTAATAAATTTGCCCTTTGCTTTTAAAAACTTTGCTAAAAGTAAGTTGTGCAAGAAAAGTAAGAAAAGTTGTGTAAGAAAAATAAAATTCTAAAGCCATCTATTATGCTGCAACAACTAGAACCAAAAAGCCATCAATATTTAACATAGCATTTTCCCAGATTTTGCAATCCCTGTGTATTCAAAAGTTGAGCTTCCATTTTTCCACAGCCGATTATTTCCAAATTAACTCAATCAAAATAAGAAACTATTTTTTAATGTCAAGAGGACAAAAAAATGTACAATATTGTCTCAGTTTTAGTTCCCACTGTACAGCTTTCTTACAAAAAAAAATAACTTTCTCAGGATATGTCTGTATTAAAAAGTAATACCAAAGTTTTCTTTTGAGATTTAGATTTGGGATACCATAGTGTTTTTGTAATTCCACAGCAATTATTATAACATTAAATCATGGCCACCAAAAATTACTCCTATTTCATGCTTATGTAGTGTGCCTTTTGCTATGAAATAAAATATAAACTGTATTATTTTTGCCTTAAAAATTTTCCCTCATCCTAATACTTCATTTACCTTATTATTTCACAGGCAGTTACGTTCTCAGCCACTAAATCAAAGTCGCTTCAAAGTATTTTAATTTCATCCAATCTGTAAGCATGACATTGTTAAGATGTGGTATTGACGTCACTTATATAGTATGCAGAGATGAAACTAGAATTATTTAGCTACAACAAATCCTTCTCATTGTCCTGGGGCAGTCCCAGAGTCCACAGACTAAGTGTCTAACACCACAGACAGCATAGACTCAGTTGGTCCATTTCTTCTTTAGGACAAATATTTTTCATCTGAGACAACCCTACACAAATCTGTGAACAGGGTTTTTGCACGGGTTAAGCACATTCTTTAAATCTTTGCTTCATAACTGAATTAATATTGTGTATGAATTCACAATCAGTGTGTCTTTTTAAAAATTCACACATACTGCATTTCTTCTGTTTAGAGAAAATAGTTTTAAAAGACGGGGTGGGGGGGGCTTCAGTCTTCACTTGACCAAACAGCTTTTGTCACTCAGACAAAGCAAATCACACCGAGCAATTCCTCCCTTAAATTACTTGACCCTTATGGGACCACAGGATACGTGATGCCAACAGACAAACAGGCTGCCAGGTTTATTTTGCTGGAAGTAAGAAACACTTCAACAGCAATGACCCAGCTCAAGCACACGGGTCACGATAAACATACGGTCAGACTTTAGGGCGGTTGCATTACACGGCTAATCGATCGAGGAGAGATGGACACTCGTTATGTGCAAACAAGTATGGGAGGAAGAACCCAGAGATGTTGTGACACGGGTAGCAAGAGAGGCACCAGGTGTGTCTGCGTGCTAAAAGTTAGTACGGAAAAAAAAAGTACAAATGCGCTGGGTCACAAAATACCCAGTTAATTCAGTTACCAAATGGCTCTTTCCCTATACTTATCACACAGGCTCTCAGTGCTTTTAATAGCTGCTGGACTATCACTGGTAAGGGGTGATATGTATTCTATTCTTAAATATTGGCTTGTCTTCTGTCAGCATGTAAGCAGATGTAAGCAAGATACATGTCAAACTATAAACTATATTTTCATGTTATCACTAGCTACTTGATTATGCTTATTCTAACAGCAGCAAAAGTTATTTCAGCAAAGTTTTTCTGTGATGTTAACGTAAAAAAAAACTCCAAACCTGAAAACTTTAATCGCAGCTTTCATCTACTAACGTTTCCAAATCATGCAGAAGATTGTCCATAGAAAGACAAGATAGTCACTAGAAAAGAAAATCACTTCTTGTAAAAAAAGAATTGGAGTGGTTAGCTCAGTCTTACCTGCCAGCAACACGAACCTGGGAATATATCCTTTACACCACAAGATCGCAGTAGCTCGTCCCCCAGTACTACCACAATAGTAGCCTGATCCAGCCCAGAATACAAAAGAGAGAAACTTTTCCCACTTTTCTAGGTCTACCAGCAGCTGAAGTAATGAGGAAAACGGGGCAGAGAACAGAAGACCAGAGCTGCTTCTCACAGAAATCCCAGGCAGGAGAAGTAGGAGGTATACTCTGTCTGTGTCTCACCCACACTTTTGTTTAAAAGTTTTTTCAACTGTTGCTAGGTGGTGTTAGGCTTTGGCAGTTTAGTTCTCAGATTGTATTTCCCCTCTTCTGGTCTCTTCACACAGTGTTACAGCAATGACTTTGTTGAGCTCAGCTCTCTTGTGCTATATTTAACCAGTGTTCTCAGCAAGCCAAGCCTGTCAACAGCTGAGAAGTTTGGAGCAGGCTTTGCAGAGCTCCTCAGCTGCTGAATTATCAGTGGATGTAGCACTGCACAGCCCAGCTACTACATTCACTGAAAGATTGTGGGGAAACTGTCAAATCCTTTTAAGGGCTTCCAGTGACTTCACGGGAGTAATTACTATTTAAAGCAGTAAGTACAAGATGTGTGTTTAGGCATATATTTTAGCCTGCTAGAGAAAGAATACTTGTGTTCACAGCAGATGAGTTCAATTATTTATACAGTGAGGATTTTCCTAGGACAAGTAGGAAGTTTATAATTTGAAAGGTATGCACTTAACTTGAGGAAAAATTACACGTGGGGAGGACTTTTTGCAGCATAATTTTTTACAGAGTTTAAATATATTGAGATGACACAGAGAAATTAATGAAAGGCTTAGGCTGGAAAGTTTGCAGTGTGATATTTATTCCAAAGACAACTTTTTTTTTCCCTAGACCAAGAGCTTCCTACAGAAATTCCTACTCTATCTCTAACTCTCACTGAAGAAGAAAAGGAAAAGCACACAAACCCTCACATATTTGATGGGGGTATTAGGAACTTATTACTCCAGGGTGGTGTACGTTTTGATGCATCTGTGCTTGCTTCTGGATGTAATTACTCTTTCTAATTGGATACCAGGCCTGTAAGTCTCTTAATCAACTGACAAGCAGTAAAATCGGGTGGCTTTGTAGCCTACCATAATGTCAAGATTCCCCAAAAATGTTGCAGATACCAGACTCCAGAGCAAAGTTCTACCACTTCATAACAGAACAGACCCTGTAAATGTCTCCAGCAAGGAATAGTCCTTACGCTAACAACCCTGTTCTCATCAGAGCTGTGCTTAAGAGTGAAACGCAGAATGAGTCTCCTAAGGAAAGTGACAATTTACTATACTAATCTAGTGCAGAAAAAGGAAGGAAAGAAAGAAGAAAGAGTAGGAAAAAAGTAGATAGATGCTAAAAAATGTGCTTGCCAATATTATGCATCAAGACACCCCGAACTTTCAGAGAAAAAGGAGGAGATCCAAACAAATCATAAGATGCCAGGTGCAAATAGTAGGATGGGTAGTGAAAAGGAATGATGCTTTTTTTTACAATTTCAACATGCAGGAACCTAACCAGCCACAATTACATGAGATGCCAGGGAAGTGTGTACAAACCCTTATGGGAAGCAGCTGTAAGATTAGCTGTAGCATGGTGCTCTAACCCTGTCCCTGAAATGACTTCTGCTTGATCTGTGTTGTTTTCTAAACAAGAAGGGAACACTGAAAAAATTTAATTCCCAAGGAGCTTATAAGGAGAAAATTAGAATAAATATGTTTTATGTCAAGTAACTGATATCTAGACCCATTTAGATGACAGATTTATAAATGCCTCAAATGCGTCCATCACATCAAATATATTTTATTTTGTATGCCAAATAATAATCACTAATTTCATGTTGTCTATTTCAATATTTGATGTGCACAGAATGTATAAAAATAGAAACATTTCTATTTTACAGAAACAGCTATTTGGAAGATTATTGTAGAAACAGATAATGTATTGGCACAGAGCTTGGTGTTAAATGTTCACACTTTGAACTGAAGTGAGTTATATGTATCCACATTCTAAAAAAAAATTTTTGTTCTCTCATATAAAATTGAGGTATTCCAATCAGATGAGTAATGTTTGTACTATTTTGGCTTTACCTTCTTGTTGAAAGTCCAATATTAATAGTACTTTATCCATTCAGCTACAATAAATCAGGCAAAATAAAAACAACCTCTCAATTAACTTGGCTTATAAATCTCAGAGAAACCAAATTATTCCTAACATTTCTCTCCCATTAGTTAGTGGGACATTCACTGAGGGGAAAACAATACAACTTCTTAGGAGGCAATCTTTGCTGCCAGACCTCGTGGGTGGGTTTCAATAGTGACCTGCTGATGCAAGCCCGCTTATTCTTGTACTCTTGAAAACTTACTCCCCAGTTTTGCACCATAGATATTAATCCTGCAACACAGTGGGAATTTCAGAAAAAAAATTAAGGAAAATAGAAGATTTTGCAAGTGAATCAAAGAAAGGACTTCTACCATAGGGAAGAATGCAGTTAGACTGCATTTCTGGAATTATAAAACTTCTACCTTTGTGCATTATGAACAATGTTCCATCTAAACAATGAACGTTCCAACTGAACAATGGAAAAAATAATCTGATGTGTTGTGGATACTGGGAAATATGAAAAGAAAAAGCAGAACAACAGAAGAAACTTTTCACTTTGGCATCCTACATTAGGTCCTAATGTGAGCAGACAGCATGATCTTAAATCTTAGTGACATCCTACAACTAAGTCTAAAAAGCGACTTTCCTAAAATTTCTGATAATTACATTATCTATTAATTAAGCAACCAAAATACTACAGTTCAAAGTAAATACTTCTATAGAAAAAATTCATGGAAACCAAAGCTCTTGGCACTATTTTAATCAAAAAAGCAAAGGTCAGAGCTACGCAAAGGAAAAGGATAAAATATCGCTCTAGAGAGTGAACAGAAACAGCAGCACCTGCTGCCATTTTTTTCAAATAATTTTAGTCACAAATAGAGAAGATTTATCCGCACTATCATTTCTCTGTACTTACTTTAGTAAAAAATTGACGAAAAAAAATTAGGATCTGACCTGCTGTAAAGAAATTTCAATCTTGAAGTAGAAATTACTGGCAGAAAATCCATTGGTTTTTATGGAGAAGATCCCAAGTATATCTAATTTTCTTAAACCATAGTAACATCCAGGTATAAAGTCTTCCATCTTTGTCCTTTTCAAGGGTTTTGCATCATAACTAACTGGACCAATATATTAGAAGGAAATCTATCTAAACTGACTTAGAGTTTTTTAACGGTATATCCTGAGGAGCTCTACGATGTTTATAACTGTGTGAGCAACTGTGGTTCCCTATAAGCAATCACTGTCAGTTCTTCATTAAGTTACTCCTTAAAATGTATTGAAATAAGTCATCAGTATTTTAGGTTCCAAAACAAAATTATTTTTTCATTTGATTGACTGTTAGTGCACCAGAGTTTTCTGACACCCTGCTTTCATGAACCTTATCTTGAAGTTTATCACTTCCATCAAAGCTTCATTATTCTACATCACACTACTTACTGTCTTTTGCTTTATTTTGGCTAGCACAAGTATAACTTGTGCTGCCTTGCAGTATTTTTTTTTTTGGGGGGGGGGGTGTGGATGGTCATCTGTTCATTAATCCGATCTTGGCTGCACCCACTCAAACCTGTGTTTTGAGAGGGCTATGATGGTTGGGGTATTTTTCCAGATACTATTGTCACTTCATAGGAACTGATACTGCTTTTTGGATACCAGGTGTGTTATACCTTCAATTCAAGAACATGCTTTTTTCAGAACCAAAGGGAAAAAAAAAACCAAACCCAAAAAACTGAAACCCCACACTTCTGCCATTTCACTCACAGAATTAGTTGAGCTGTCTTTTTTGTAATCTTGACAAATTAATGAAACTTTTTTTGACATCTGCAAAAAAATTGCAATTAATCTAATTTTTGCTAGTGGTAAACATGTCAGATGTATTAAAAATAACCCAAAATTAATCAGATCCTTGCCACAGACACAACATCCAGGAACACTTACTGGAGTTTTCTAGTCTTTCCTGTGATAGTTTTGCATGCTTTATCGGTGAGATAAAAAGGGTGTCTTTCGTTTTGATGCTTCATATGCTGTCTTGATCTATATTCTGTCTTCAAAAGGTATTTGGGGCTTTTTTAAAAAATAATTTTAATAAAAGAAATGCATTAAATATGTTGCCTATTTCAGTTATTTTAGATTTCATATTTCTCTGGTATGCCAACAAAAATATTGTTATTTCATAAGTCTTCTCCAAATGAAGTGAGGTGGAAGTCAAAGATGACTTGAGACAGTCAGATACACAGCCACATCATGGGAGTCAGCTGGCCCATCGGACTTGCAGGGGCACAACAAGTCTACAAGAAAAGACAGAAAATACAGTGATATGTTTGGAAATATGTTGGATGCTTTTGAGTCTGAAATTCTAAAACATGTCTGACTTACAGTTGGATCATATGGAGACAGACTGAAGTATAAATCTGGAGGAAAGTGCCAACTCAGACCTCTGCAAATGGAACTAATCATCTTATTTGCTTCACTGCCACACCCCAGGAGTGGTATGCAACTTGCTCAGAGACTATGATAAAAAACTAGTTGAACATGGATTAATTGCTTTTAAGGCCAGAATAAACTATTTTCATAATCTAATACAGCCTCCTACACAGGAAATGCTGTGGAATTTTCCTCATGCAAACAGCAAGTTGCAGTGAATTGAAGTACATCTAGAAAGATTATATAAATCAAGTATGGACAGTTTGCCACATCAATTTATAATGCAGTCCCATGATTAATTACACTTGCTGTTTAAAAAAACACAAAACAAAACAAAACTTTTCAATTTATTTCCAGATTGACATTGAGTGACTTTAGCTCCTAGCCCATGTATGGCTGGCTAGTGAGTGGCCTTCAACATCTCTCCATTTCTTCAATTCTGAAAATGTTCCTCAGGAGACTAACAACCCTGCATAGAAAATCCAACCCTACGGGACTTAGCTGTGCTTTTCTTGGCTTTTGTGGCCCCCTTGGAAATAGTGCAGAGATGTCCTTGGATCAGAGTGAAAACACTTCTACAACACTTTTCCCTATGTAGGTAATTAAAAATCATGATCAAGCCAGTTCAGACCCTTCTCTTTTAGGAAAGAAATGCAGTGAACTTCTTACTGTCCCTTAGCAGATACTTGTACATTATTAATGAATCAACTCAAACTACTCAGAGTTGTTAAAAAATAAGCAAATAAGCAAGCATTCTATTTGTCTTATCCTGTGACATTAGATTATCCATCAAATAAATATGGATAAATAGAGAAAAAATAGAATATTCTTTGGATGCTAAAGTATTTCCTTGAAGGGACACCTAGAATATGTTTCATGAGTAATCTCATGATGAGATGTTGCACTGGATGAAAATGGTCCTGTATTTTCTCAATTCTTCTGTGAAAAACCCTGAAGGGACTCCAAAAGAACTGCTTCAGATTTTTGTAACCTAACTGAAGTATCACCTTCCATTTAATATAGTGTGAATCTTACTTTTATAAAGATCTATCTAAAGGAAAAAAACTCCACTCATAAAGAAACCTGAAGATATGAGCTGCAGGTAGGTAATTATCAGTAGCACATGAAGAGAATATTGTAAACACTTGTGATTAAGGAAAGAAACCCAGATTTAACTTACATTTAATAGAATAAACACAAACAAAACAGTCTTCTCCTTGTTGGTCAGCTTAATAGTGGTAAACTCACTTAGCACCCCAATCTTTCTTGAAAATTTAACAAGGTGTGAACCAGAAAGCACTAGCTTAATTGCAGTCAGTAGATCAACATCTATTTAATAACAGTGGGGAGTCCGGACACTTATCTTTAAGAAGGCTTTGGTTCTTTCTTGCTGTCTTTAAGAAAAAGCTGAACTGTCAAATAGAGGCAATTCTGTTATTGTAATTATGGAGCTGTACAGATATCAACAGAACTTGGTAAGATCCCTCTGCTTTGCCAAAACTCTCCGCTCATATATATAACCATCTTCAAACAAAAACATCAGTCTGAGATGAAAGATAGCAGTCTTTGTTAACTGGGAATATTATACAATAAATATGGGCTAGAAATAATAGAATAAATAGAATAGATCATCTGAATGTATTACGAAAGAGACAACACCTAGGAGGTGTATCATGGAGAAAAGCAGCTCTACCAATAGTGTCATAAACTCTTGGATGTCCATACGAGGCAAAGGTCTCCTTTTGACATCTCCAAGAACACAGTGCCACCTATCTATAAATTAGGGTTAATTCATGGCAGGCGGTAGGAGAGGATGGAGAGAAAGGGTCTCTTTACTCCTTGCAACCAGTTCAGCACCATCCATTGCTCCCTCTATTGGTTTCTTGTGGGCTGGAGGGAGGCTTCCACCACCGCACATCCTCAGGCTGCCACTGCATTTCCCATAAGAAACTGGTTTCTGTCATCAGTAATGGCATCGTGCACCCTTTAAATGTTTCGAGTTCTGACCTTATTTTGTTTAAGACATTGTAAACTAACACACATATTATCAGTACTCTTGCAGATTTTGTTGACAGAAGCCTAAACTGATCATTACATCATCATAAGAATAGATGCCTGCCTGGGGTTCTCTATCTAGGAAAAGGTAGGCTTAAAGGAGCACCTTTTCCTGATCTTGTCTCCCTGGAAGCATTAGGACAAAATGCCCCAGAGATGAGCCAAAAAACATGTACACAAGATGTAAATAACAGACCATCTAACATTTTAATGAAGAACTGTCTCCAATCCCATGACCAAACTGTACACATACACCTCTCAAAGACTGACACAGCAATTGCAAGAATAATTTGTGTGCACTAAGCAAGAGAACATGAGGGAAGGGATAAGACATTTGGATTCAGGCACAACTCATGCCTAAGGGGCCCTCTGCCAGGGGCCAGGAGCAGGGTTTTGAAATTCAAGATTATAATCTCCATGAAGTATAAAAGGCATATAAATATGGGCCAAGGGCAACTGTCTAAGGCCCAAAAAAGTCAAGTGCCTGGTCCTGCACCTGGGTCCCAGCAACCCCAGGCAACACTACAGATGTGGGGAAGCGTGGCTGGGAAGCTACCCAGCAGAAAAGGATCTGAGGGTGTTGGTCAACAGCCGGCTGAATATGAGCCAGCAGCGTGCCCAGGTGGACAAGAAGGCCAACAGCATCCTGGCCTGTATCGGGAACAGTGTGGCCATCAGGACTCCCTGGCCTGTATTGGGAACAGTGTGGCCATCAGGACTCCCTGTATGCAGCATTGTGAGGCCACGCCTTGAGTAATGTGTTTATTTTTGGGCCCCTCTACAAGAAAGACATCGAGTGCTGGAGTGTGTCCAGAGAAGGGCAACAAAAGTGATGAAGGGTTTAGAGCATGATTCTCATGAGGAGCAGCTGAGGGATCTGGAGTTGTTTGGCCTGGAGAAGAGGAGCCTTATCACCCTCTACAACTACCTGACAGGAGGTTGTAACCAGGTGGGTGTTGGTCTCTTCTCCCAAGTAACAAGTGACAGGACAAGAGGAAATGGCCACAAGTTATGAAGAAGAAAATTTATCAAGAGAAATCACTTCACCAAAAGGGTTATCAAGCACTGAACAGGCTGCCCAGGTACCTGGTTGAGTCACCATCCCTATAGGTATTTAAAAGATGTGTAGATGTGGTGCTGAGAGACATGGTTTGGTGGCAGACATGGCTGTGCTAAGAGTAGCACCCGGACTTTATCTTAAAGGTCTTTTCCAAACTAAACAATTCTATGACATAAACACAGACATAAAATTTGCAAAATAGCTTACTCCTGTCAAACTCCTCAGCAAACTATAGGTTCTTTTCTCTAGATAATAACTCTGAATAATTACCATAATTTAAAGTTTGTGATTTTCACCTTCACAGGTGTGGGGAAGAGGAATTTGATAAAGCACTTCTTTTGACTTCCTGTTATTTAAGAATTTGGTGAACCGCAATGAAGAGGGCTTCATTAAATTGGTGTTCCATTCACTTGCATGAAGAGACATTGCTTGCCAGTGATAGTAAAAATTAAAAATAGTCTTTCAAAATGTCTGGTTTTAAGCAGTGATGCTTAGAACAGTTCTCTAAGCACAGAGTTTATTGGGGTCTTAGGAGACACGCAGTTTACCTTTTTCACTGGCTGTTGAAACAGCAGGAGAATTTAGATACCAGAATTTTCACAGTAATGAGTAAGGATGAAAATAGGAAGTTTGATTAAAAAAAAAAAAAGTTTTATTGTTTTAGGGCCAGTTATGACCCATCTTTTCCATATTATCAGATACATTTTCTGTATATTTTGGCACTAAAAGTAAATAACTACTTTTTTTTTTTTCCAAACAGCAGGAGGATTCATATTTTACAAACCTATCTGCTGGAAAACATTCTCTGTAAAAAAACTCAACCCAAATGCTATTCTTGTTATTACCAGAAAGTCAACAGTTGGAATAACAGAAAAAAAAGAGTTTAAACTATATCATATTTGTACTAAATATAAAATCTGCCACCTCTACTCTGACTACAAAGCAGCATGCTAGAGCATCACCCATGGGAGAATTTAACACTGAGATAGAAAAAGGATACCTGCATGTCACTCGTATGTGACTAACTTAAACTATATGCTCATAGTGCTAACGAGCAAGCTGACAAATATAAGACTTTTTTCCATATGTATTGACTATGAAATTGCTTAGAAAATTAATCTGAACCAAAGCCTAGGATGAATGATAATCTCACTAATGACTGGTGTCTGATACTTGTCTATTAACACAAATTGCTGAGATGAAAACCTCTCTGAGTTGAAAGAAACCACTTCAGGTTCCTCTCTATCCTTGTGCATAAGAATGCAGGGTTTTTAGAGGAACCAAAACAGTGATAGGAGATGAGATGGGAATCCCTAGGCAACAGGGAAATGTGCTACTGTGCAGTGCAGAAATCAAAAGAGGGGAAGCACAGAGTAAACTGAACCTGCACAGTGCCTCCTTGCAAGGCACCTCTCCCTAGAAAATTAAAGGGAGACAAACAGAAAAAGTATCTTAAACTTATGCACTCACTAAACTACTGGCTTTCAGGGTATAAGGAACCCTAACAGAATGAGGTACATTCTAAGTCAAATATAATGAACAATCACTACTGACAGCCATGTCAGTAGTGATTTTCTTCTTTTTCATTACAGAATCACAGATTTCACAGAATTGTACTGGTTGGAAGGGACCTCGAGAGATCATCAAGTCCAACCCCCCTGACAAAGCAGGTTCCCTAGAGCAGGTCACACAGGTAGGCGTCAAGATGGGTCTGGATTCATCACCAGAGAAGGAAACTCCACAACCTCCCTGGGCAGCCTGTTCCAGTGCTCTGTAACCCTCACCATGAAGAAGTTCTTACACATAAAGGCATAACCTGTCTAATTTAAGCAGATCTATATTCAGCTAATTCCCAAATATCCCTTCTTTTAGTACTTGAAAGTATAACAGCACAAAGTCTGCTGAGCAGAGAAGCCAGAGCTAGTACTGCCCAAAGAAATTTGTAAATAAATTATACTATCTACTTTATTAGGCCACCTTTCTTCATACAAAATAACAATAATATTGCTGCTTTGTCATCTTTTCTAAAAAGATGTCACAGAATCAGACAACAGTTGAGATTGGGAGATTGGGAAGGACCTCTGGCGGTTGTCTCATCCAATCCTTCTGCTCAAGCAAAGTGCCTTAGAGCAGGCTGCCTGGGCAATGTGCATGCAGACAGCTTCTAAATATCTCCAAAGATGAAGTCAACATATAAAATGAAGAGCACATCAGAGCACGTTTCATGTTACGTGAATCAATTATGAAGTTAGGTAAACAATCAGCTCCTGGGGTTATGTTTATTCTGGGGGGCATCAAATACAGTATAAGCAGCCAGTCAAGAGAAGTGATTATCCCACCATATTTAGCATTGGTCTGGCCTTACCTGGAGTGCTGTGTGCAGTGCTGGGCCCCACCCCTTAAGAAGGATGTGAAGGTCCTTGAATGCATCCACAGGAGGGCAACAAAACTGGTGAAGGGGCTGGAATGAAAGTCCTGTGAAGAGCAGCTAAGGACACTGGACTCATCCAGTTTGTAGAAAAGAAGTCTGAAGGGTGACCTTGTTGCTCTCTACAGATTCCTGAGGACACTAAGCAGAGAGGGAGGTGCTGATACTGGTGCTGGTCATGTGCCCCTGGTACCCAATGACAAGACATGTGGGAATAGTTCAAAGCCACACCAGGGGAGATTTAGACTTAACATCAGGAAGCATTTCTTTACCGAGAGAGTGGCTGAACATTGGACCAGGCTTGCTAGAGAGGTGGTCAATGCCCAAGTCTTTCAACATTTAAGAATAATTTGAACAATGTCCTTAATAACATTCTTTAGCTTTTGGTCAGCCTTGAAGTGGTCAGGAAGTTGGACTAGATGATTGTTGTAGGTCCTTTCATACTGAAATAGTCCGGTCCTATTCTGTTCTATTTCTCCTCCCCTCCTCTTCTCTTCCATCCTATTCTATTCCACTGAAGTGATAATGCGGAATCACATGATTCAGTTAATATTCAGAGCTTATGCACTTTGTGCTACTTCTGCAGAATTATCCATAGAATCTGGATTAAGCCTGAGATTTCTTTAACCAGAAGATGATTCTTTTTTTTTTGCAAATATTATTCTCACATTTTTCCTTTTACAGAAGGCGTGAGGCCAAGATTTTTAAGTGCTTTGTGCTTCCATCCCACATATATATACCTTTAAAAACTGGAGCTTCCCTTACTTTGTCATGCATTTCCCACAACTCTTTTATATTAAGCAGATTTTCTTGCTCCCTCACGTCTATGTAAATCCTTCTAGAAAGTCAAGACGCTCATGAATCTCAAATTATTCTTCTATATTTCCAACAAGAGGATGCCCTCCAGATCATCCAATAAGTGCTTCTGCATTGCTTGTTTTTTAGTTATGCATGTATGATAGGTTAGGATATAAGAAATTTCCAGGAAATAACAAATCTACAGGGCACCAACTCTAAGACTGTTCTAGGGACAGTTTATACTTCAGAAAACAAGTTATAGATAAACAGCTAATACTCTCTAGACCATAGTGACATAGCTGGGACTTAACTCAAACAGAATATAACAACATTTTTAGTTTTTAAAAAAAAAAATTGAAAAAAGAATAAATCATTCTCAAGAGAGAGTAACAAAGTACTGAAGCAGAACATGGGCACCTGTGAAAAGATTAATTCTGCTGTAGCTGAGGGATATGGCTGGTTTTTCACATAAAGATGCAGTGGTCTGTAAGACAAAGAAACCAAAAAGAATTGCTAGCAAGTCAAGGAGGAGGAAAGTCTGACGAAGAAGAGCTCTGTAACCTTCACCTTAAATATTGGTAAGAACTGTGCCTTTTCTATTAAGCAATAAGTGGAAAAATCTGAGAGAAAAAGCTCTTCAGAAACAGCGAAACAAATCATCAAACCAGGAAAGAGAAGAAAATAGAAAAACATCCTATCACAGAAACCGGTGCAGAGGTGGAACAGGCAGTTAGTGGACACAACATATTGTAGCAGGAGCGTGTGGAAGTTTCAGTCTAAAAACCTCACTAGACATAAATGTTTTGTGTACTCAGTTTGGCTTACTCTGCTAGCTAACAGACATTGTTAAATGTCTCTCCAAATCCAAGAATAATAAACACTGTTTAGTAGGAATAAGTGTTTCAAGCCTTTACCTGCACTGAAGTTTTTTTCCACTATTCATAACAGTCACAATCACATAGAGCAAGAGATGGCCACCAAGATAGACCTTCAGTTGCAAATGTGGAGATTTGATTTATTGGAGATTTATATTTATAGGAGATTCCTCTTTATAGGAAGATATATAAAAACATAAGCCAATTTACCTCCAAGCATCTAAATGTACTTCAAAAACTAGTAAAGCAAAAGACATTCACATGGATTATTGTTACATCAGAAGAGAAATATGATGAGAAATAATAAAAAAAAAAAAATAGCAAGAGATTTGCAGTAGTTTTCTGTACCGGTTATTGAAGCTAGTTAACTATTAAACTGAAGTAGTAAGTAGCTTCTTGTGAACACAGATTACTGTGAACACTCTAGGTTCACTCAGGTCTGACATAAAGACTTTAATTCAAGATGTTGAAACCCATCTGAGGGCAACATTCATTTCTAACAGGCAAAAACATGGTATAAATGTTGTGCTTTCAAAACATTTTCTTTTTGGAAGGGAACAACAGAAAGAAATGGGCAGCTTGTCCCTGTGTACGGTAAAGGTGATGTACAGGCAGCATGTATGCTTTCCATCTGTTTCCACACATATCAGCACTTTACATTTTGAAACTCACAGAATCAGCCACATCTCTGTGTTCAACCTGCAATGGAAATGGATTTTTTTTTTGCGATCTTTCAGGAAGCACAGAAAAAAACAGACAGGCACCAGCACAGATACTCTCAGAGGAGCTGTATATGGGACATGGAAGAGCAGCACATCACTGGCCTTTCACACCCTGTGAAGACCTCAAACTAATGGGACAAAGCAAACCTGAACAAACTTTGTACTTGTGTGGTTAGTAATCTATGTGACCCTCCTGGACAATCAAACTACTGATCTCAAATCATTAGGGTGCCAGAGCTGGAACTGAGGTGGCTGTAGAACCAGAGCTACATATTAGAAGATTTATTAGGATGGTAGGAGAGGATACGGCTTGCCTATTATGCATTCTTCCTCCTGAACATAAGGGATTGCTGGTAGAGAGAGTAGTGGAGAAAGGCAAAGGATGGCCAGGGTTTGAAGTTGTAAGTAGCACTTGACTGCACCAAAGATGAGAGCCTCCACTGTGCTGGCAAGGGCACAGGCAGGACTAGTCACCCTCAAGAAAACCCCAGTGCAAAAGGGGCTTACTTCCCAGAGAAGACTGATATCTGCTTACTTCAGATCTTTCTTCATATGATCCAGTAAAATCTTTACAGAGGCACTGTGGGAAGAGGTCCTTCCACTCCTGTCTCCAGGTCATGGACAGAAGCAGGAAGGTTTTTAGTGAACAACCTCTCTCTGCTTAGTCACCCTTTTTGTTACCACTGATTCCCTGATTTTTTTTTCTTTAATCCTAGCTAGTTCATGTCCTTTTATTCTATCCCAGATTTTTTTTCCTGGATACATTACATGAACAAATGGAAAAATCCAAAAATACTGAAATCCCTACTTTTGAGAGATTCCACAAAGAACAAAATCTAGTCCAAACATACATGAGTCATATAAACTTTAAACCCATTTATAGAACTGGATATGAACATCTCTCTATTCTTTTATGTAAATATTTCTGACATCCCAGATCTTGCCTCAGGTTTCTTCAATGAAAAAATAAATATGAGAGAAAGCAGCAGAATAATTTTTCCATGTTTTCAATAATTCTCCAAGTTAATTACCTTCACAAAGAACAATTTTATAAACTCTATGAAATTTCCTCCTTGTTAACATCAGAATAAACACACCTATAGCAAACTCTGTTTATAAACAACAACATCAGAAACAAAGGCAATAGATTTTTTGTTTTCTTTTTGAATAAGATAAAATAGATGAGTTGAAGCATATAAAAGAAAAAGGAGAAGCACTGAAATATTTTTCTGAAAGATCACTAACAAGCAAACTCTCCCAAATTCCTCTTCTTTGACTTCACCACAGTCATGAAATTATTTCCCCTGGAATGTAAACAGGTTTGTCTCCTGTTCAGCTATCAAGAAAATTAAGTCAGCCTTCACCTGACCTTTGCAAAAAAGGGAATCACAGTAATATACATTCCCCTTCACTGACCATAGTTTCTAAAGCTTCTCATTCTTTTCATGGTATCTCACAGGAAAACAGCAATGCACTGTTTGTTAAAAACCCAGCATGGCAGTTCCCCGATGGACTTTTGTTAACTGTCTAGCTCCACCAGCTTAACAAACATTTTTGGTGTTTTATAATGCAAAAATATTGCTCAAACTCTACGTCACAGCTCTGAGTATAATTCAGGAAGATAATAGTGGTTACACAGAAACACATAATTTTATTTTTGGTCCGAAGAAATAATCCCACAATTGTTCTGCATACAAGTAGTGCGGCAGTGAGAAATCTGATACATGTAGAGGATCACAGAATGACAGAATCATAAAATAGTAGAACAGTTGGGGTTGGAAGGGCCCTTTAAAAGTCATGTCATCTACTCCAAAACCCTGCAATGAGAAGGGACATCTAAAGCTACATCAGGTTGCCCAAAGCCCTGTCCAGCCTGACCTTGAAAGCTTCCAGGGATGGGGAAGGTACCATCTCTCTGGAAAACCTGTTCCAGTGTTTCACCACCCACATCATAAAAAATTTCTTCCTTATATCTAACCTAAATCTACCCTCCTTCAGCTTAAACCCATTACCCCTTGTCCTATCACTACATGCTCTTGTAAACAGTCCCTCTCCAGCTTTCCTCTAGGTGCCACTCAGGTACTGAAAGGCCACAATAAGGTCTCCCTGGAGCCTTCTCTTCTCCAGGCTCAATGACCCCAACTGTCACTGCTTGTCTTCATAGTAGAAGTCCTCCCACCATCTGATCATCTTTATGGCCTTCCTCTGGACTCACTCCAGCAGGTCCATGTCTTCCCTGAAGACACTTCAGACTGAATAGATCTATTCCAGTCTAATTTCATGGGAATTTTTGGTACTTGTGCTTGAGCCAATGAAATTTACACTAAATGGAAGAAAAACAGAACCATAATGTTCTTGAAATCACTGTGCATTATATGGTCAGTAGAAAGATGTAAATTAATTGCTACTAAAAGCTTGCCCAAAATTATTAATTTTGTACCAAACACCTATTGATTTAAATGTGTTTTGCATCTCAAATCTGATGCAGTTCTAAAGGAAAGAGAAGCAAAAAGGGACAGGAGGCTCTTTTCTGCCACACTCTGATTTAAGCAGCAAGAGAGAGAGCCCACATCATCACTGTATTATAATATCCATACCACGGATCACATATATGATGATCAGCTTGGGACTCAGTTTCACTAATACAGAAATCTTTAGGGTTCATGAATGCTTTTAAGCTAGTTTCCCAGTCTCCTTGTGCTATTGAAACAAGCATTTCTGCAGTGTATTTCCTCTTTTACTACTACAATCAGTGAAACCATTCCCTAGAAGAACCCATTTTTCACCACCTAGTGTGAGATGCTGAAGTTAAATTAGATGTCCCTGATGTCTGAAATTAGATTATATGATTATCACCCTTACCATTTTAACTGCTGCTTTGAGATCCCACCTATCTGTTTATACCCCTGAAAACAAAACAGCATTTCCTTCACAAACCTGAAGTTTTCCCTCAAGCATCTATTTTAAGCAGCCGATTTTCTGTTCTCCATTTTCATTAAATTAAGCAGCCTTATGTTTGCCATTTTTTCGTTAGCTCTTCTGTTGAGCCAAAAATCATGCCACAGCTAGTGAAGACTATTGAGAACTACTAACTAAGGGCCAAGAGATATATGAGCCTTGGGAATAATGCATTGAGCCAAGCTAATAATATTTTTCTCTAAGTTTCAACCTAACTTTTATATTTGAACTTGGCATAAACTAACTCTGTGGTCATACTTATATCAGCTGAAGCCAGTATAAACAATGAAGGGCATATAAAAATACTCTTGAAAGCGTCCTGGTTATCTCAGGAAAGTTTAGTAAGTCTGATAGCAGCATTATTCACATCAGATCTTTATAAAAACCCTACTTCATACTCAGTGTATGCAAAAAAAAAAAAAAAGCCAAAATCAAAACCTGCCCAAAACCAAAAGCAAACAAGAAAAGCAAGCAAGCAAGGAATTGAGAAAGAAAGCAAGCAAGCAAGAAAACCCAGGTAACAATCAAACTATCTCGGACAGACTTATGCTGGTATCATATCATATTATGATTTCCTCCATGAACACCTTGGAGACTGATGCACCTCTCCACTCCTTGCTGGTACCACTACCAATTGCCAATATGAGCTACTTATCACCAAACTGTAGTTATTACAATTCCTTTGTTCAGAGAAATCTATGTCACAGTTTAAAAACAGCTGCTCCCTTCCTTGTATTGTAGCTACTACTGGGGAACAACACCTCTTTTCTGTTGCTGAACCTATCAAACATTTTACACAGAGTCTGATTCTCATTTGGCAGGAGTTTTAGGTTCTCCCACTGCTGTACCTCCATCTCAAAGACTGAGAGCTGCCTGTCACAGCACTGAGCCCACCAGATGCAGCTGGCTGGCCCATCCCAGTTGTACTTTTGCCTGGTGTTACAGCCTGCAGGACCCTGCAGCAGGCACACCACTCAGCGTGGCCATAGTTTCACAGGAACCCCACTGGCAGGCACAGTCCCAACCTAAAACTTTATGCCTGAAGTCCTCTCCACCTTGTGACAGGACATGCAGGTATCATGGATCTTATGATTAGCCTTTCCATACTCTGATCAGGCAATGTGGCATCCAGGAGCTGACATATTAGGACAGTACAAAATTGAGACAAAGCCTGGCTCTTCCTCACCCTAAATAGTGTCAGGATTTATTAGTCTAGCAAAACGGAAAAAGACTACACAGCTTGCTCAATGTAAGTTTTGTCTATCTAATACTGGTCAGAAATACGTTTTTTAGAGGCTTAAACTAAAAGCACCTACACACAAGACTTACAATAAAGAAAAAAAAAAATTTATCACGATTCTTGAGAAACTTCAAGACTAAATCTGCCCTCATTTGTAAAGGTGAGTCAACAAGAGCTACATGCCTGGAGAGAATTGGTCAGAATTGGGGCCATTGCTAATAACATAAGCTTTTGGGCTACAGGCATTGTCTGCAGAAGGGAGGCATCTGAAAAACTACTTTCTCATGGATATTTTTTCTCGTTATGAACCCATCATAGCAACTGGTAAACTGAATAGGCTTTGTTAAAAAAGTCCCAGGGGCCACAGTACTCTTGGTAGAGATATACTGAGGCTGCAAAATTTTGTATCTGAGACCAGATTTCAAGCACACTGAAGTTCATGAATAATTGGTTCCAGGAGGAAGTCCCATTCTAAATATGGGGAACATTTGCAAAATTCCTAACTGGAAATGAGTGTTGAACATCATCAGGATTTGAAGTTATTCATCTCCTGGGTTTTGAGACCCATCTGCAGCTTAAGTCAAGGCTAGATACAAATGGGGGAATTGCAGAAGAAACCTTACATCATGTGAGTGCATCGCTCTCACAATAATGTTGTCATCTGTCCTTATTTTTAATATTATTAACATTTCCATGCATTATTTGAAGTGTGTGTACACTGCTTGTCTGAGTTACTAAGCTAGCAATTACTAGAATGCTGTTACAAAAGCAACAGTCAAATATCATATCTTATCTCCTGCCCAGTGATACCATTAAAGGAGGGTTTTATCACTTGGAAACAAAAATAATTATTGTGGGGCAGTAATACTTACCCATTTTCATGCTAACTTTACGGACTATTATTATCCTGCACCTTTCCATAGTTCCTAAATTACTATGTAATGCCATCTAGTGGTACAGGGCTTAATTTCTTTTAAAAACTGCTGAATTTAGTGTTTCTCACTTAATAAGTCTAAATGTGCAACTTGCGAGCAAAGTCATTGCAATTATTACTTTGGCATTTAAAATAAACTTATCCTCTAAACCTAAATATTTCAAAGCTTTTTATTATCCAGTTACATTTCAAAGTGTATTATTATCCATTTATAGCAGGCATAATAACTAATCAGTAATTTAGATTCTCAGTGCAAATATACAGCACCCAGTGTCATGCTGCAAATATATTCCGGTTATTAGTGAAAGAAAACTCAACTTGCACAGCAAAAAAAATAATTACTAATAATGTGATTATATAGCCCTTTGCATTTAACACCTATGCTCCACCTGTGGACATCACACCCAGAGTTACTGTGCAATAGGCCATATGCTACACAAAGCCCTGTTCTAAAGCAAAACAAACCACAGAGTTTCTATTCTATTGGATCCTTTTACAATTCCTTTGGAAATAAACCTTTTCTACCATTTTTTACATGCCTCCATTTTACCAGACTGGATTTTCTGTCTTCACCATCCCTGGCTATGCCTTTATCAGTAAATCATGCAGTGGCTAATGGCTACCTGCTTCCAGGCTGCCCACTGGGAGTAGATGCTGGACTCTGCCAACCTGGTCCTCTCCCAGGCACCATCTAGGAAAACTTTGGTTGGCACAAACCAAAACTGCCGCAGTTTCTGCTCTGAAAATTTAATGGCATGGCCACATGCTCAGGTCCACAGTTTGGATCAGTATAAATTACCAGTAAAGATGTACCCTCCATTTTTTCACAGCAGTTCTTTCAGCTGAATCCATAAAGCTGAGTCTATTGGAGAGTATAAATATAAACCTCTGATTTTCTGGGAGATGATGGGGCAGCCCTTTCAGAAACAGTCTGCTGGAGCAAGAAACTGTATTTTAGAGCATTCAGATTGGAATGGAAAGATATTTTCTCCAAGGTAAATCTACTTACAGGTGAACATCCTCTCATACTATTACAGTCCTGAATACATGATCTACAACCATTGCCGTTCTTAAGTTGTTAACACTTGGTCTTAGATCATGATATAAAACTAAGTGGATAAAACAAACCATATATATTTCTCATAAAAATAATTCTCTTCTCCCTTTTTCACTTTCACTGTGGTCTTACTGAGGGAGGAGCTTTGATGCTTTGTTATACGTTTCCTGAGCAGCGTGTTTAAACTTTCATTTTACAATGGTGTGTTTCTGGCCATTTTCAATAAAACCCTGAGTAAAGCTCATGGTGCCCTTTTCAGCTTATTACCTTTTTTTAAAAAAACTGTACTTCCCATTTAGTTGTGTGTCCCCTGCCTTCTTGTCAAAATGTATAATCTTATGATATGAGATCAGTAAAAGAGTGATAAAAATACCTTCCTAAAAAGTAGAAACTAAATTACTTTTTCTAACTGCAATACACTTACTAAAGTCTTACTGTCATACCCTTCATATATATGCATATACTAGAAATGTACATGTCAGTAGAGATAACAAAAAAATCAAGGTCAAATGATGTAGCCATTAGCAACAATATAAAGGATATAAAGTATTCTTTCAAGTTGGTTTTGGCATGGGTTAAGTATTTGAAGATATCAAACAATTGAATCAATTTATGCACTAAATTAAGCTTCAAAATTAATTTTCCAACATTTTTATTCTAGGATCAGTATAACATAAAACTGAATTAAAAAGCACTTTCTTACCATAGCCTTTGTCACTGTTTTCCAAAAGTTTCTGGGCATTATAATTTGCTACTGGATTCAAAATCAAAGAGAAAAGATCAGACACAAATCCTGAATGACATTTTAAAAGTGGATAGAGAGTAAAAAATCCATTCACAACCAGAAAGGATTCTTAGAGTGCTCAGCTGAAATTTGCAAACACAGTGTGCTGAGCATTTGCCATCTGGTCTGTATCACTGGTTAGATTCTAGAAAATGTCTTAAAGAGTACTTTGATTCTAAGTGTGGGATGTACTGTTCGCAACATTAGGCATATTTTTCCCTTACATAATGTCCTGGATACAATGAATAAAGTCAGTACACACCAGATTTACCAGCAGGAGTAATGGCAGCATGGAATAAATATTTGGCATAATAATTTCATTTCTGTTTCTCTCATTAAACACTATCATAGGGCACATAAAAACACAAGAATACATAATTATTGTAGAAATTTAAATAACACTGTTTTGACATAGAAAAACGCAAAAGCATGTTGACATCTCATTCTTGTAAAAACAGAGAATAAGTTTCAACAACAAGGCTTTTTAGTGTCTTTCTTCTGTCCCAGAACAATCACCACTCTGTACTTCATCCTACGTACATAGGACCTGCAGACTGAGAACAGATATCTAAGGCATTTGCTTATTTGTAACAAATCCTGCCATCTGAAGATGTTTTTTGTATATATAAAGATGCATAATCCCATTTAAATCATTTGTGTTTGAATTTGGCACCAGAATTAGATAAGGCAAATATTTTAGGCGAAGTTAGTTTACAGACTTCAAGTGAATGGCCTACTGAGTTGTGCTTGTAGCAAATAAATGGAGAGGGATGCAATCTGAGAATATACTGTTTGAAAAATAAAAAGTAAAGAGCGAATAAAGTTGTGGGTTTTTTTAAGAAAGACGCTTATTTATGGAACTAAATTTTTACAAGTTTAATTGACCTTCGTAAATAAATTTTATTTTTAATGTCTTCTATACACTATTATCATATGATCATCAGAAACTGTGAAAGACAAGTTTTGGAAATAAGCTTTAATAAATCAAGTGTTTCTCATGTACATTTATATGTTATGAAAGTTACAGAAGTGGCAACAGCTAATCATTTGCAGAGTTCGACTGTCCAGTACTTGAGCACTGTGATAAGTAAAATGGAAAGTCTGTTACACTATATTTTTTCATTTTATTTCTGGTATTTAAAAGTTACAAACACCATCCTCCAGAAGAAGCATTTGTTCTATGACTGATAAATGAACCACCCATCATTCAATATTGATAAGAAAATAAAATTGCAGGCAACAATGCATTTCAAGATTTCTCAAACGATCAATCTGAACATATGTCTTCTCTTACAGATTTCTGACGATTGCTGGAAAAAAACTTACAAACTTCACCAGTACTTATCTGCCCCCTTGTGACAGACTAAGAAAATTTGTTAGATCAGTAAAATCCCGGAGTCCTCACACTAAAAATTAGAAAATAATTAACTGAGAGCTCAGTAAATGAAACTGAAATCAAAGCTTCCTGATGCTGTTGTAAGAATACAGCATCACTAAATGCAGTCCTCAAATGTCCACTATAACACAGTCACTAAATGCTAGTCATAGAAGAGGTCTGTCATCAAACAGTGCTACACCTCCTCATGTCTTATATCAGTTTGGGCTACTTTTACCCTAATATTGTGGTTCCCTGTGTCATGGACTTCAGTGATATGATAAGGTACTTATAAGATTTATAAGTTCTTCACAAGAATTAAATGTTCATACATACCTTCACAGTTAGTTTAGCCTATTATTATGATTAAGACTGCCCAAACAGGGCATGGGAGAGGGGTGCTATTTTGTAAATAAAAGCATGTTAATGGCACAATCTGGTCAAAAATAGATTCAGAAAAAGGAAATGTTTTCAGCTGCAACTAATCTGACTAAAAATCTAGTTCCAAAAGTATGATTTGAAAGCTGATTCTTGCTTGGCTCTTTTCAAGGACTCTTGCTCTTTTATTACTACATGTACATAGTTTAGAAAGCCAAGACCGCCTGACTATAGATATTTCTAGGACCTGTTCTTCACCTCACTAATTAGAACATTCCCTCAAAAACCTGAAAAGTCATTCTTCAGTTTCAACTTTATATGATAAAGAAAAATGAAATTAATGTAATCCTTTAATTTACTTTGTAAATGATTTGTGGAAGGGCAGTGTTCCACTTTACTCTGAAGAACAGTCAAATAGCCTATAAATTCTTATGCTTCCTTAAAACCTAGTAATTTTATATATATCAAATACATAAGTTAGCACTGTAAAATATTGCCATAACAACAAGATTTCATTAGATTAAAAAGTTGTGAATAAATCTGCATTTCAGAGATGACTGAAGAGGAAGTCCTAACTAAAAATTACTAAAGGTGCTATTTGCACTGGTAAAATGACATCTGTGTGAGGCAGGATAAGAATTTGCTCTAAGTTCCCTGTTCTCAGCAAATAACAAAGCAGTTAAAAGAAAATGTCATATTGCTGTTTCCACAGTAAGTGATGAAGCTAAGAAAAAGGGAGAACAATACTATGGATGCAGTGATTATAGATGAAGACTGCATGAGAGATTAACAAATCATTTTTGTAAAGGCCAACTCACTGGAGAACTTCAGTCTTCTTACACACCAGTGACTGTACATCATATCCTTTGCCCACTACAGGGCATCCTCTAATCTTAATTACTCTGATTGCAAGTTTAAAAATAGCACTTGTTAGTTACTTGTTACTCACACTGGTGAAACGCCAAATTTTGTCTCTTCCTATCTAAGAAGACTGGACATTCTTTTCTTGGAAGATCTCTACTCAATCAGATCACACAGAAGAAAGAAGGAGCCACATATATTCACCGATTCCAAGACATCATTAGATCTTTTCTATTCTACTTATATGCAGTTATCTACGGTATGACACAGTCATAATCCTAATCAGACAACAAGCAGATTGTGCAGCTGCAAAAAACCCAAAAGTAGGTGGAAACGTTATAACCTTTCTGCATCTCTGTCTACACAGTTACTGTAGAGAGGTTCCATATCACCCTGCCTATGCTCTGTGCTAGTCAAGAGATGCGTGAGTGCAGTAAATGTCACACCACGCCAGAGCTAACGAGACTGCTGTGTGGCACAGTTAATTAGCCAGGGCCAGGCACCGAGAGCGCACATTCTTGGTTGGGTCAGAACACTCAGAGTGTGAGGTTGAATCAGCTTTCAGAACCAGCACAGAAAGTCTGTGGCTGCTCACAGCATGACATGTAGGCATATTCTGAACAAAAATTGGGGTCCAAAAGCATCGGAGAAGGGATCCCGCCCAGAAAAATCAGTAAGGAAAGGAATAAAAAAATTAAACATATCTTGAGACACTTGGATGAGGCATAGAAATAGAACATTATCCAGTACTTTCCTCTTGGAGACGAGGGATATACAAGTGATTCTGGAGCTCAGATAGCCATCTTGTGTCTTCTAAGAAGTCTCTCAAAATACATTTCATCTAATCAAATAGGGACTCCTACACTACAGAAATCTACATTTGAACTAAACATTTAGGTACCCTTTATAGGCAATGGTAAGAAACAGGAGATTTGAGGGAGCAATTCTTCTCATTCTGAAGTAGGTATCTAAAAATATCTCAAATGAGTCATACCTTAAATGTGCCTATTTCACTCCATTAAACATAATAGAATGCCAGACCTCTGGCTCAGGTGTAGACTACAGTTCTGCATTCATCTAAAGACTAGAAAGCTGAATCCCACTGTCTGTGCCTGTGCTAATTTAAGTGAGGGTAATGATAACTATTTTGTCATTCGTTAGAATTTTAAGGCATTAGAAGCTCTGAATAGTTCAAAAGCTGACTTCTTATGGGCCAGGTAGCTGTAGCAGAATTGTATTTTTATAACAGTATTTAGAAAAGAATTCTTACCTCTCAGGGTAGGTATTTTGAGATTTTATATATATGTGAGATATTATGTTCTTAATAATACCTGACTTAATTTATCCACATTTTACAAATACCAGTCGGTGTTATCTGTATTATGCAGCTGTTTCTTAAAACACAAACTAAGCTCAAGTGTTATTTTTCTAATGTCACAATTAATTGCTCAAGTAAATTGCTCAGTTCTCCCAAACATTCATCAGAAATAGTCCTGCTGACGGACTTAAAAACTGGATTTGGATTTGGATTTCCTTGTCCTTCATGTATTGTCATTCTCTATCTTTCCCTTCTCAGCTTGATCTTTAATGTTTTCAGTGCTTCAGATTCCTTGCTCCCATCATTGAAAAAGTTGATGCAGTCAACATCTTGTCACACCTGAATTAATTACCTTTATCAACTTCCTTCAAAATCTTTTATTGGTAATCAATTTCAAACTGAATAAAAATAAACTTGGGTTTTCCTCTTCCCAGGTGACTGCTGGTTCTCCACTTTTATAACGCTGCATCAAAGCAAGAGTAGTAATCTAAGTGGTGATTTATCTCATGCTGCCAGGTTAATGTACCCTGAAGCACTGACACCCCACTGCTAATCTTTATTGTTTGGATCTACAAGAAACCAACCAATTAAAAAGTTATGTTATCACTATAAATGGAATAGGAATTATTGTGCCAGAATCTCAAATTATGAAGTAGGCATGCCTTAGGCAATCAAAGATGGTGGATCTCTAGCAAACTAACCCTAATCTATAGTGCTGAAAGGCATCCACAAAATTTTACCTCTGAAATGTGTATTGACAGTTCCTGAGTACATCCAAGTTAGAAGTGGTGGTTACTTCTGAAACCAAAGATCTGTATCAGAATGCCATTACAGCGTTTCAAAATGGTTCTGCAATATCCTACATGCTGACACCTCCCTTAGACTATTCTACAGGTACACATAAGTTATGGGTAATTTAGCACACCTTTTGGTAGTTTTTGCTTATGGGTTTCCATTTTAAAGGAATTTAAATACTGCATTTGTTATTTGCAATTCTAGTATCATATACATACCTCAAGCTAAGTGTTGCAAGACTAATATATTTATTTAACAGAAGTGCTGTGACCAGTATACTTATAAATATCATACACAATGAATCACAGTGGAAAAATGGAGGCTTATGAAGTTCATCATAGCTTGTACAAAATGACAATGCTTTGACCCAAGGAAAAAAGAAAAGGTTTGTGAGTTTTGTTGTTGAAAATAATGCTTATGCTCACTAGATTTGCAAATTGATTTCTTAGAGTAACACAGTAATCAGTGACAGAGTGTATTTAAATGTAGATGCAACCCTGGTTTTCATTACATAGATGCAAATACATTTTTACACTCTGCCAACTTTTCCTCCCCATTCCCTGACCAGCACAAAGAAAGTAGCCGCAGGAGAAGGGAGCCACGCCAGAAGCCCTTCTTTGAGAGGCGGTTCTGTTACCCCACTCCTCAGGTGAAGTGAGGCCGCACTTTGCAGGCGTGGTATCCCACGCCTCCAGGTAGTGCCCATGCAGGGCAAACAGCCCTTACACCCCACTGGCCTGAGTTGGGCCGGGCCGACCTCAGCCNCCTGGCGGGCGCCGGTTGGGGGAGGGGGCGGGGGGTGCCGAGGAGGCGGTTGGGGCAGTTGGGCGAGTCCAGGCAATTGCCTGAGCATCTGTGCCGCGAGTTTCTCAGGCGGTCGCAGGCTTTCCTGCTGGGTTTGGAGAGGGGGTTGGCCAGGAGCCGCCTCGGGAAACCTCACCAGAAGGCTCTCCCGACAGGTCGACTGTGTTTCTGGACCTGAGGCATTGTATTTGGTTCTTCCCAGACGTCAAAACTTTTCTACCCTCTCTGGACACACTGGCCTTGCCCATGTCAATGCAAGATGCTTCACTGTCCAGTGTCAAAACCTGCTTTCTCCAGACAGTTGCAACAAGCCTGTAAGTATGCGTGAAGTTTAAAAAATTAACTAAGTTAAAACCTGGTAAGAACACTTTTTTTGCCTGTGGGCCCTGAGGGCTCATGAGGCTCTTGTTGCAGGATGCAGTTAATTCAAGCATGCGGCATTCCCTCACACACCAGACAGTATACGTGGCTGTGTGCTGCTGTAGTGACTGAGAATTCACATTTTAGATGAGGAAATAATATGCTGCTGTGAACTTTGTAATGTAGGTTAAAGGTATATTGACCCCCTATAAAGAATGTTTTGAACTGTTTCAACTAAGAGTAGAACTTGGTAAGAAGGTCAAATATTCTTGTTGCTACTCTAAGAGAATTTGCAAGGCTCTATTTCCCTGCTCTAAGGGGATTTTGATAATATAGAGTTCCCCTGTTCATAGCATCAGAAACCGTTTCAACCTGTTCTCTGACATACAAGCATTGGCTTCTAACTGCAGTCACACACTTGTACTTTTCAAACTCTGAAGTTTGGGGTTTTTTCCCCACTATGTTTCTATTTGTTGTTTATGTATTTTCACCTGAGCTGTTTCCCTACTTTGCCTTCCTGAATTGTATCTAGATGAAAGCTTTTCATTCAGAACACTCAAATCCCTAGGATTTCATGCATTTGTTTTTTGTTTGGGTGGAAAAAAAAACCCTTAACTTCCTCTGTCTTAAAGGTTTACCATTAAATGTGCTAGTTTCAACAAATTTTATCCAACATAGCACAATATGATTACTGCCTTGTAACATCCTTGTGAAAAAGAGGATTTTAGTTGAATAGTTCCTCATTATTATTCCTCTGAGGAACTGTTCAATATTTCAGACTACCACTGACTTTTGTTTGCCCATGTCTCATTGTTGTCTATGTATTACTACATGGAAGCAGATACTTCTGGGATTTGCCAGTCATCTAATTGTTTAGTATTGGATTTCTTCAGAGCTGAGAGTGGTTGAATGGCAGCAGTATCCACAGTTAGAACATTCAGCAGGTCTTCTCTGTAGATATTTTTTACAAAGAAACTGAATATCAAAAATGTATTCTGCAGCCCTACTGAGGAAATGGATGTCGTTTCTCCCTTTTCCATCAAGGAGTATTTCTTTCAGTGCTACTCCTTGTTTTTTCTTCATTGTGTTATTCTTCTTTTAAAATCTTCTCCAAATGAACTGATTGCCATTTGGTTTTGTATCAGTGTCATATAAAACACAATTCCAAACTTGTATTTCAGGAGTACAGATAAATTATGAGGGATCTCAACTTTGTCACCTGTATCTAGATCCAACAAAACCTTAGGATTACTTTTAAGCTTCAGTCCCTAACTCAGCGCTCAGAAGCAGTAATAAATGCTGATGTACCTTATCCAGTACCTGTGAACATACATTCCGAGGTTCTCTGAGACAGCCCTGTACAAAAAATGTCATAGCTGAGGAATGTAAAATGCTGAATCAGTGTTAACTCATTCTGTTGGTTCAAATACACACACAAATAAATCAAGTTTCCCCTACAATCTTTATATATAAACCAGGTATTATTGTCTGCATCATTTTTATATTAGGTCAAATAAGGTATCATTTGCCTTTCTGCAGTCAATGTAATCCCAGAATAATCACAGTACTATTTCTATATCTATTCATATGACATGGTCTGTGTTGGCCTATTTAATCCAGAACAAATTTGTACTGTCAAGGGAACAAGAAGTTATGGATTTAGACAATATCTGTGTAGTCATGGGAGACTGCTATGTCTAACCCATAAGACACATTAAGAACTCATAAATGTGTGACAAACCTAATTCCTTTTTCTTGGACAATACAGCTTGCATTTACTCTACTTTAAGCAATAAATTGGGCTATGGAGGAATCTCAACTGTTTCTCTAGACCTACTGTATAGTCAGTAGTGTAAGACAGGCAGAAGGTAAATCACATCTCAGAACTGTATCATCCTCTGGAGATGTTCTTCTACCTCCCGAAATTATAGAGAAATTACAAGGTATGTAGAACTTTGGCCCTGTTATTTAAGTGCTTAAAGTTAAATAGGATGATGTCAGGCCCTCAAGCCTGACTGAAGCCTGCCTCTTTTAAGTTTCCATGTGCTTTTATGTAGCTTGCTACTCTGGAGTCTCCTTGTAATTTTTTTTTTAAAAATACCAGCGATTTTCCTCTCATACTTACTTCCCTTTCGTATTTCATACACAAGGAAATAGGTAATTGGCAAACTAAAGACACTCCAAAAAATCACTTGCATGCAGGATTTACGCTAATGATGTCGTAACATGATGAAGCTTCCTTGAAAATTTCTTTCAGTATTTACCTATAGTGGCTTTACAAGTGACACTGATTTAATTTCCTATGAAGATGTATATAATTTGCTAAGTCTTTGTGTAGTTAACTCACCTATTAAACTGTGGTTCTCTTTATGGAATAATACTGCACATTCTCTAGCAGTACGTGGTCATGTGAAAAAAGACCCTATCACACAGACACAGGAGGAGATAGAGTAAGGTTGCTATGGGAACCTTAGCTCTAAATGGTCTGGCTTTTGTTGGCTTAAAATCTCAAAGATTGCATTGCATTAATTATGTTTTTGTTGAGGTTCTTTGCACTGAATATGAAATTTGTTGGATTGCCGTTTCACTCTTACATGTGTATATATATTGCATGCAACATTTTTAAAAACAAAATTACATGTGTCAGCTAATACAAGAAGAGAAGAATGTGTTTTATTACCAAACTGAATTATGGCACTGAAGAAAATATATCCGAGTTATAGGGACAAGATTTTCTTTTTATTCATCTAGCTAAATTTCATCTGTCACAATCCTCTGTTACTGAATATGGATCATGGACCCTAACAAACTAATACAGCAGAAGGAGCAGTGGGAGGGATCCACAAAAAAAGGCAGGAATGGGGTGGCAACTTATAGGAGAAAAGGTTTGGAGAAATCTCTGTTGGAAGCATGGGAGGGATTTTGGTATTGAGAGTGTAGGTGGAAAGCAGCTGAAAACAGGAACTGATTGAAAGGAAAGAGCCAGAGGGAAAGATTTTGGGGAAGAACTTGAGCAATGACTGACAAGAAGTTGAAGGATTGCATTTAGTGTAGAAGCCACAGGGAGAAGTGAGACAGAAGTGGCTAAGAAGAGTCTGAAAACAAACCTAGTCTGTCTGGGGAGGAGAGGATGGTGCCTGATTTAATTTTATTTTCTTTAAATCATATTATCTGTTCTTAAGAAGATTATATTTCATTTGCTGAATTTTCCATAGAATTATTACAGTCTTTATTCATCCTTATGGGTGGTCTGGAGTCTGGAATTTTTGTGATGAAAACTGATACAGCACTTTAAAACTTTTCTATGCTGAAAACCAATACATTTAGCTTCTATACTACAAGGCAGCAAACAGGTCAGCCCCTATTTAAATGTTCTTTTATGGCAACTCTAACTTAAACGGTCTGCTAAAATTTCACATTGTTTTTGCAACCATAAATTCTCAGTCAAAGTACATATATTTTCAAACTGATGGAAAACTGATTAGTTTTCCTATCTGTATTTCCTTTAAAATTAAAGGAAAAATGCATGTGATATAGGTACCTTTTATAGAAATTTAGACAATTTGATATATTAAAGTAAACAATTTTACTTATAGCTTACAAGTTTTTTCTCAGAGATGAATGTCTTCATAAGATCAGAAGGAACAGATTCTTCTGAGTCCTAAGTAGTCTGAGTAACTTGCTTACATGTGTTTACAATATGCTTACAAACTGCTCTGGATGTCATGTTCCCAGAAAAAACAAATAACTACCAAAGCAGTTCTCAAGAATTTTTAGCAAAAGGAGTGAAACACCAAATCCAGTTTAATCCAGTCCTGTAGAAATCTTCAGGCCAGTTGCATACTGGTTATGCACGTAGTAGATGACATCTCCTTAGTTTCTGACCAAATCAACAGTGATGCTAGTGCCATTTTTATTGTTATAGAGGCCCCAGTGATTTCTGAAAGGATGCAGAATGGTAGCAGCTATTCCCTGACCTCCTTGTCTCCTAGTATCTTGACTTCCTACTTTTAACAGCTACTTGTGACTACTTGAAGAAGAACATGATCCGATGGTACCCATTAGGAATAATACACTGATGGCAAACATTCATCTCATTTTTACACATACAGCTAATGATAAGGATTATATATGCCTGGAATGAATCAAAGACAGTTACAGAATGACTGATGTGTTTATCAAAGAGAAGAAGAGAATTTTTAAAGTTAAAACAAATCCTTGGGATAGGCCACTTTAAAAACTAGGAAAACTTGTTAACAATTACTGCAGAACTCACAAATCACTGTGGATTAGAACACCCCCTCTCACCCTTACACAGTTTAACTGTGAGCATGTGAGACTACTCTCTCTTCCTTGACCTTCCCTGTGTCAGGGCTCATTGCTTACACCAATTAAAGTTCTCTGCAGACTCCATCGGGGCCACTCCACAATTATTTCTTAACTCTTATTTTACAGGGATTATCCAGGGATATCCATATGATTCTGGAGAAAGCTTCATTTGGCCTTAAGCCTCCAAACACACATTCCACCATTTGACAATTACTGTATGTATAACTGAGTATTTCATGTGGAACAGTGCTATTAGGATGTACCTCCACTAAAAAATTTAAATGACATCTTTAAAAACAGCAGTGAACTTCCACATTTTTCTAATAGTGGAATGACTTCCCTCCTCTTGTGGAGAAGAGCAAAAAGATAAGCAAAGAACTCTGGAGTTCTACACACATATGAAGGTTTTCTTATGCATTTCTGGGACTTGTATTCCAATCTCCTGAGAATTACTGGAAGGCTCTGATGTCATACAACAGTTCATCCACCTTCATTGGAATGGCAGGCACGAAGAATCAGTGGGGGTGACAGTGCAGGTGATATCTAGTAAGACATTAGCCACTGTCATGTATGACTTAGAAGTGAATCAGGAAATAGTCTGAGAAAATACTCTCAGTCTTTGAGAGTCACTTGATTCTACATGAGTTTATCCTAGTCATAATGCTGCTCCCTTTACTGCCAGATCACAAGTGTTGCAGCCACCTAATGGGTGCTTAGGTTAAGGACAGGATTAGAGTACAAGGTGATCTGGATAAATTGAAAGAAATTATCTAAAACCATCAAGATGATATGCAGTGAAGACACGTAGAAAACCATATACATAATGGAAAGAAACCAAATGAAGTAATCCAAAAGAAGATACATCTTGCTAGGGGACAACAGTAGAGAAAAGGACCTGGGATTACCATTTGATCTAACTTGGATTTTGTTGAAAAAAATATTTTAGGATATATTAGTGGCAATTGCAGTATGTCAGAAGCAGAAGATGTTCTGCTTTACTCAGCACTGGCAAGACTTATGTTACTGTGGCTACCTGTTTTGGATACAGACAAGTTAAAGAGACTCCAGAGAGATAAGAAATAATAAATGAAGACTGAAGAAATGTAGAAAAGACTGAGAAACAAAACAGCAGTCTCCCAGTATTAAAAAGATCCTCAAATGAGCACAGTAAATTCCAAATGAGGTAGAAGAAACTTCTTATAGAGATTACTTAGTTTAATATGGACAAAATCCCTCACCTTTCTAATTCACTGTCTTGGAGACTGATTTTTAAGGGCATATGCTAGTGACATTTTAAGTCTTTACAATTTATCTCTATGCAGAAGGACAAATGAAATCATCCCTATGCAACTTTCAAATTCTGTACTGTGTGCATCCTACTCTTTTCAGTGGGGTTATTCCTACATATGCTTTTACTGGTTCCACCTTACAGATGAGACTGCATACTGTGCTTAAACACTTAAGTTCAGAGGCACAAGCACATCCATCTTTGTAGTCCAGATCTTTAATCTCTTTTCTACACGGAGAAAGAGGTTTCAGAAGTTCTTCTGATTAGAAGGTAAATTTCTAAGAAACAAACCTGGTGTTTTAGCCAGCCACATGAGCAGTAGAGGAGTAAGTCATGCCTGCTGACTATTTTAGGAAAGAGTGATTTTTTTTTTTTTTTGCCTCTGCTTTCATTATGATTATAATACATTCCCTTGTATGCAAACGTGATCTTTATATTTGCTTCAGTATGTATTTTTGCTTATATACGCGTGGGTTAATATTTATGTGCCCTTAGTATAGTTTGTTTTTATAAACATGATTTGGACATATACAGAAGCTTCCCAGATAAAACATGGAATAATATTTTCTAAAAGATTGCCTTAATTGTTCTGAAAAGTAAGTATTCTCCAAGCTTTAGACAATTAGGCACCTGATGAAACCGACAGGCAGGGAAAGGTGATCCTCTCCTAAATTGTGTGACCCTTCTGAGACAATTGCAGTTGGATATTTCGTATCTATTCTTTAGATACGTTGAAATTAGACATCTCTACTAACATAAAGATCTCAAGGCTAATGACTATTGACAAAGGATTTCAGCTACCAAGGAATTTCCTGTTCTGGTGGGTCTAAGACCATTTTAAAGAAAGACCATCTGCAAGTTCTCTTAGCTGGCAGTTAAGAACCAGTATTTCTTTCCACCTGTGAATATGAAAGTGACTTCTGTATAACATCATACAACACAGGCTTCAATATCCAATAAATGTGTTTAAAAATACTTTAAACTTTGACTTGGGCATATTTGTAATTGATTTGAAAAGCAAGAGACTAGAGACAGGGTCTGACTCTGTGCTATATGCATGGTATGTTTTGTATGCTCAAAGTTTTTGGATGCCTGACAAGCTTTAAGTAACAGTCTGAGTTTTGCTGTGCTTCAGTTTTATTTTTATTGCCATAACATTTTTTATTATTTTCCTCATTACATATGCTCAGATTTTAATATTTCATGCTATAGTTGCACTCATTATATTCTTTTTGTTAGTAAAGACAATTATGATTATGCCATGCTATTTACATAGACAAATGCAACATTTTATGTTTTCTCTCCTTTAAGTCAGTTAGAACTTCTGCTCTTATTAGCAAAATGATGAGAGTTACATCAAAAGACAAACAACAAACTTATACTGTTGCCTGATCATAAAGCTTGGATTGCAATCAATAAATGTATTTTATCAGATGGTATGCAAAAAACCCCACATATTTCCATAAGAGTATCATGAATAAAAAATACCCAAATATAAAAAAATACCATATAACAATAACAAAACTGGATAAAAGGGAAAGTTTTATTTCAGATTAATAGCTGAGTTGCTTCAGGAAACTTACAGCAAATATACTAAAGTGAATGAAAATATACTGAAACCTCTTTTATACAGACACTTTGATATCCACTGGAAAGTATATTCTAAGTAGCTCAGATCTGATGTATTCTCTTAAGCCTTTTATTTGCTTCCTTTTTAACACAGAACTATCAACAGCTTTGCTTTGGTTTAGTTAAAGATCAACTTTTGCCTGTGATAATTACCCAATATACATTATTAAGAACTTATTAAAAACACAGATTGTCCCAAACTTTTCAGGTGGAATATTTTATATTTAATTTATAATTGATCATTTCTTCTTTAGCAAGATTCCATGCATACTTATAAAGTTCAACTTTTTCTCACAATCATACTCTTCTATTTAGGAGAAGTCACTGATGTAATAGTTTTGGTCTGTTCATCAAATTCTGTTGTTTTTTGGTGGGTTTTTTTTCTAGAAAAAAATAGACTTCCAGGTGTAGCCCAGACCCTGAAAAAAAAAAAAAGTGTATTTCCAGAAGTAATATCTAATGGTGCGTTGTAGCTAACATTACTGACATATTCCTCAATATATCTATCCCTCTTTTATATCTATAAATCTCACTTTGATGCTTAATGAGTAAGAATCTTTTTAGCCTGACACAGTTCCTTGATCTCACTGTTCAACAAGAGTACTTGCAGCTTTAAAGCAAAACCATTTCTCTTTGGTAATAATGTAGTAATGACTAAGTGAAGTAGATTTTTAAGCAGCAGCCACATCAATGAATAATGAGATTTTTATTTTCAAAATGTTGATGGCCATTTCAGGAAACCTAACAGGTGTTTGCTTATAATGGTTATTCTCCAGCAACATAATATTTTGTTTTGGGGTAGGCCAATCAGATTTTAAAACTATGTCTTCCTCAAGGAGGGAATTAAGAAAATATTTTAGATATAGCCCTGATGATCTTAAGAAGTCTGTAGTTATATACTGTGTACTCAACAAGCTCTCTTTGATACCAAAATTTCACAAAAATTTCACAAAAACCTTTTCCACATCCTTTAAGTGCTAGCACATCAATGAATGGTTCTCTTCCATTTGGGAATGTTCCTAATGAGTTAACTGCAGTATATGAGCTACCCTGGAATAATACCAGGTGTAAGACCTCCCTATAATGTAAATATATTTCTTGAATAACAAGAAATAAATCTGATTTTGCTTTACAAATGCACAGAGAAAAAACAGGCAATAGGTCATAAGGAGAGCAACAAAACTATTTTTAACAAAGGACATAAATTGTGCATCATTAATACACTGAAGAACAATCCTAGACAAAACAATGGAAACAATTCAGCCTATAACCATTGTTCTCTGAAAGGTCAGCCTGTTAGAAAGCATTGATTTATAGCCTGTAAAATGGGTTCATGGGTTGTAAACAACAAAAAGAATAATTCAAGGTGCCTATAAATTCTCTTAAACTGTATATGCAGTTTATGTAGCAGTAAAGAAAATTAAGCAATGTACACTACCACATCTACATAAGCGGCAAAACTGCAATCCCAACTCCATTTCATTCCTTAAGCAAGGAACTAAGTGTTTCTATGGAGTAGCCACCCCTATTTTGTTGGCTAACCTTAAAAAACATAGAGGAAACAATAATTTTGAAAGAATCAGAAATACAAAGAAAAAAAGATGTGGGTTTTTTCCATCATTTCAGTGTTGAATCATCTAAGCCACATTCGTGAATAACAATTCTTTTCATTGTGGGAAGAGAAGGAAAAGTTACATTTCTAAGGCGAAATAAAAATTCATCATTGCCTAATGAAGTAATCTACTTTCCACTCTATGCAGTGCTGTGCCAACAGAGCTTGCATATGCAGTTGTAAATACAGGACCTTAGATTGTGTCCTGTGACACTAATCATAGTGGGACCAGTCAAATTCTAGTGGCTGCTAAAGGCTGGGAAGTAATGATCTGATGCATTTCATCCCTGGGTTCTCACTCTGTGAACACAATTAATGCTTTGCTGAGAAGAGAAAAATAACTTGGTAAACTCTGTATGATTTCCCTGAGCAGGAAGGGGAATACTGATTTTTTTTTTTTCCTGGTTGACCGCTCAGTTACTTCTTATACAGGGGGAAAAAAAATCTTTTGGCTCTAAGCAACGTTAAGAGGATGATGAAATGATTTTGCAGGACCCTAGTGCCATCAGTATCCTATCCCTTCACAAATGCTTCTCAAATGAAAAAAACCCATACCACTCTAAGGCTGGGAATGGATTACCAATATAAGCTTAATGAAAAAGACCTGACTACATACTGTCCTTTTGCATCCTTCAAGAGCTTTAAAACAAAGGGAAAAAAAAGAGCAGTAAGAAGGTTTGGGTTACCGCTTCTCCATAAAAAATGTAGCCGTTAAATTATCAGTCAAAAAGTCTAAAGTCAACCATATACTGGTAACATTGTTATATTTATTTTAAAGGGTATTTTAATCTCCTGTGCCTCAATTCACTGCGATTATGAGTCTGTATTTGATGCCTTGCTCAACAGAAGCACACCACTGTGTATCATTTATTCAAATAACTCATAACCATAACTAATAACATTTAGTTTTTAAAAAATTGTGAAGAATTAGGTAGACCTGAATCAGTCTGGTCTCAGCTGTCAATAGGAACTTGTTTCCGTGGATTAATGCTCTAACCCACACAGTGAACCCTCTGTTTAACAATGACCTCCTGAGAAACAACAGCGTACTTTTTGAATATTAGTAATTTTTTTCTGGCTTTGTTTGGTTTTAAATATTAGCTTTCTATCAAACATACGGTCTTCTACTGTTTAATTAGCTTGCACCAATTGTTTCCTGTTATTTTATTAGTAATGAAATGAGACTATTTTGTGATCTTACTTTCAGAAAAAGTCTTTCATATGAGATTTTGAAGATCAAGATACATAGGTTTGCCAGCATTTGGAATGGCAAATTGCTTGTTAGCTCTAGTGGTGTGACATACCATTCAGGGAGCAGTCTGACGTCTTTCCTATCTTCTTTTAGGTCAGCTCTGCATACTTCTCTGCTTCTTTGTACGACTTCCTTGTGTAAAGAAAAAGAAAAAGCAGCCCACGTGCTTAAAGTATTTTTAAACACATTGGCTTATGAATATGGTTGGTGCCAATACTGAAGGACTTAAAAGAATTTCCCTCTCTCTAGTTTTTAATTTTCATATGCACTAAGCATTTGAACTTGCCTAACTTACGACTTTAGCCTACGCGTTCTTAAAATCAAGTCTTTTTGGAAGCTCACTTTTCAGGGACTAGTCATTTTAGAAATGTGGTAGTTGAAATAGACATAAAAATTCCCTTAATGTGCAGTAGAAGTGGGGTCAGTAGAATTCTGGATGAAAGAACTTGTCCAATAAATAAGTATCTAGCTTTACCAAACTCTAGACTGTCATAATTTACCTTGCAGTATACAAAGGATGTATGGTTTTGTTACTTTGGTACTTGGGTAGTAGCTTCCAAGAAATCTTTTCAAATGTGAAACCTTAAGTGCTGGGGAAAAAAAAAAAGGATTTTTAAAAGTCAAATATACCTAAGGCCATGACTTGCAATTTCTGTATAGTTGGCTTGGCAACGCTGTACGTTTTGCAGAATCCCAGTTTGGGATTTAAATGTGTCTCGATAAGGGCACGGAAGGTTTTACCACCTCCGTGTCCCTTGCCTGAGCAGGAGGCGAGACCAACGGGCCCCAGTCCTGCGCAATGGACTCCCGCACTCGTGGAAGTTCATTCATTTCAAGCAGCCCGATCCACCCCCTCGCCTCCCAAAAGTTGCCTCCTCCAAGCTTGATCGAGTGGGGAGCGGTAGAACCCGAGTCATTACCGGGCGCAGCCCTAGTGCGGCCATTTTATTGTCTAGGGGCCAGGGAAGCCAGCAGCTCCCACCGCGGGTGGCGGGCCGGACGCCCAGCGGG